>CANXYI011183931.1:0-16520 GCA_948208565.1 Hura crepitans
CAACATTTTGTTTGCGATGTATAAGTTGGAAAGATGATTGAGCCCAAGCCTCGGGACATCCAAACACACAAGAGAAGGAATATTTTGGTACTTTTTGATGTATGTAATTAGATTATGAGATGTATAGACATAGAAAGGCTATCTTAGGATGAAACTAGTTAGTCTTGGGCCTAAATAATTGTATTTTGTAATTTAAGATTTGTAACCTTATTTTAAATGTTTTTAACTATTTTATGCTTCTTTAATGTCTCTTTTTGAGGTTGAGACTGTGTTGATTTTAAGTGTTAATTTGAAGTGATAAGAAGGATCACAAAGTTGGGAAATTGTTTGAGAAACTTTTTAGAAGTGTTTTTCTTAATGTAGGTTACTATTCAAATTTTGGGATAGTGCTCAGTACAACCGCTATGCTACTAAAATTTTGGCACGAGGATTCTCAAATTTGAATACGTAACTCGATTTTTGAAAACTAATATTTTTGGTGTTTAAGTGTACATGGTCAAATGTTTTTAAATGAAGGTTAATTATAATGAAATCGGATAGCATGTTATGTGAGCACACCTTAGTTTTGTTTGGTGATCGGCTGACAACCGGACCAGGTAAGAGATGTCACAGTTTTGCTAATTAAAGAGAAAAACTAAAATTTTAAAAAATAAAATTATCAATTTAAAATAAAGAAAATTTAATTATAAATTCAATTAATGAAAATATGCTTTCAATTACAGATGTAGTTTCAGTTTTGACTTATTCGATTGATCATGGATGTAAAGATAACTCTTTCATTTTCTTTAATAAATTAGTTTTTAGCTATTGAAGACACTTCTAATAGTCAATTCCTTCTTAGACCTTATATTAAAATAGAGATGTTAATAAATTAATCACTTGTTAATAACTAATTTTTTAAGACATTTTTAAAATTAATTATTAACAGTATTAAAAATGAAAGAAATCCTATTTCACATTAATAGAGTTCAGCCTTTCTAAACTATTAATATGTTTGTATGCTCTTTTAACACAATTAGAATACCTCTATATATTGAAGTTATGTCAATTGCCACTTTGTTAACAAATTAATCCAAACAAGTTGATGAATTAATTCAATTATTGGCTATGTTTATTCTAACAATTGGATAATTGGCTATTATTATCACAACCATAAGAATAACAATCTAACAATTAAGCACAAAAAGCTAAAATATTGAAAGGGAAAGTAAAGAGAAAAAAAGAATTATTTAAATCTTACAATATTGGCAAATCCAAACTTTGACTATTTTTTAACTGAAATTAAAGAGTTTAATTGTTTATATTAAGAAGAAAATCACAAGAGAATTTAGAATAATAAGCTATTGTATTCTATTATAGAAAGAGGTGTATTTATCCCCTTTATATAGAGAAGAACATCCCAAATCAAGATGGAAAATTATTCAAAAGTTTTTAAATTCTTAAATTCCTATCTAGGAAGTTTGAAATATCAAATCTCCTAATTTCAAATGTTCCAAAATAGTAAAAATGCATTTAGGAAGGAAAAAATCCTTCTTTTACTTAGAATATAGCTATTTGGAACATTAAGTTCGCTAAAAAAATAATAGGTAAGTTGTTGACAAACTAGTCGTACCCTAAGGTTATTCCATAAGTACTTGAAATATTCAAATTTGCTCAATATTGATTTTTTTTCCTATTTCTTCGCCTAATTGTATTCTTTTCTCTTACTTGGTTCATTCCGACACATAATTACCTAAATTATATAATTTTATACAAAATAGCATATCAAGTCTTAAATTGACCATAAAACAACATAAAAATTATGCCAATTAAGCAACCTATCAAATTGCCCTACACTTAAATCATCTTTGTCCTTAAGCACAAACAAAATCTAGCAAATATTTATCAAAGTTATTGTTCTTACCACTGTTCATCAATAATTGAGATCAATAAGTAAAATTCAACAATTTTCTCAACTCTTTCAACAAAGCCATTCAAATTTATGATCATTGTCCCCCCTATATATCAAACGAAAAAAGCTTGAACATATTAAAAATCACACAATTTTAATAAAAAATATGTTAATCAATGCATAGAAAATCTTATGCCAAACTTAGTAAAACACTATATATAATTATAATGATGTAACTTTTATAGACAAGAGGAGCACTCTTTTTTCCTCTCTTTTTTTTCTTTTTTTCATTTATTTAAGGGAGCTAATATACATTATTGCTTTTTTCACTCCTTTTTTTTTCTTTCTTTTTTAGGATGTATCAGACCTTTTCATGCGTGGATAATCACTTTCTAGTGGTTGTACCCAGTTACTCAGCCAATTACATCAAATATATTTTTTTATATATTTTGCACAATGTGCATTATCGCACTTATTTTGATGGCATCATTCAATTCCCCATTATTTATTTGTATAAGCAAAAATATAGTTTAGCTAAGTTTCAGCAAAGTTTTCTAATGCATGACAAAAATAATTAAGCACACAATTAAATTTCAACCTCATAATCAAGCTTATACATTTAATAAACAAGGAATTAACGAAATGAGCATTTTCTTATATGGACAAGTGGGGCACAACCAATTAACTTATCAGTCCAAATTATCAATTTATAGCAATAGCAATAATAAATTTGGTGAATCATTTAGCATAACTTAAGTGTAGAGGACAAAAATGGACAAAAAGACATTGAGCAAATCTCAAAAAAATAAACCTTAAAAAGAAAAAAAAATAATTATCTATTAGAAATAGCTATGCATTATCACAATCTAAAACATAACTAATAAAAGCTAAAAACATAAACACAAAAAAATATAAAAAATAACACCCCTCCTTGCTTATACTTCTATCAAGGTAGTGTTCTAACCCTTAATTTTAAACCTATTATTTTGTGAATTTTTTAGTGCACATTAAGGACAATGTAGTTTTTAACTTTTGTTAGTTATTAGAAATAACTGATGATGATTAGGCTTAGTAGAAGAGCTCTAAAATACTCACTGATCTTGAGGAACCATTGAACCTACAAGTGTAAAACAAATTATTTCTCTTTGCCTACATAGTAGGCCCATATCATTTAAACATTTTAAATCAATAGGTGGTGTCTCACTAAATAAACTTTCATTGACTGCTAAATATGTAATGAATAAGCCTAAAGTGAGAGGTCTTTTACAAGAAATCACATTTGCATGCTCAGTTGCAAACCAAAATCCTAAATTCACAACTTCTTTTGTTAATTATAAAACAAATGAAAAAAATTTTAGTCTTAGACATAATAACACTTAAATCCTTTCTTTTTAAAAATGAAAATGCAAGAAACTTATGCATGAATCTCATAATAGCATCATTAACAAGAATATACCTAGACTTACTATGATCATAAACAACACTATCATCATGAGTTAAGTTCTTACAAAATTGCATAGGTTGAAATTCTTCCATAAAATCACAAAAACTATGCAAATATTCATCACTGGTAGCATGTTTTCACTTATAAGACCCATAGTAATATTAAACTTAGTGATTGAAAATCTAAATTCCTTACATATCAACCTAAATTTAATCAAACTAGGTGTAACCAAATTGATTTCAATAGTTTTTTTAAAACAAATGTAGCATAAAATTCACAAACCAGCTTAATGTATACAGGATATTTCACATAAAAAAAACTATACCAACCGATGTTAGCAATCAACTCAAACACAGTGGCCCTAATTTTTAAAGTGTCCATTTTTAATGTGTTAAGTAATCTGCATAACCCAGTAGGTAAGGTGCAAATGTCAGAGTACTTGTTTTACTTGTTTAGATTAGTAAAATCTAAATGCACTTTTAATTTTGAATTTGGAGGTGGAAAATACTTTTGTCTCTTTTTATACACAATTTATGCCTTGGTGGATTTAGGTGGGGATTTGCTCTGTATACTACTATTCTATTGTTGGAACTATGTTTTTAGCCTCTTAAGTTTGGTTCTTTTGCTACTGTGGCAGCTTGTCACTTTTTGCTTTTTATTTCAAACCTTTTTTTCGTTATGGGTCGGCTAGCTCTTTTAGTTTTCTTAGATAATGGAAGAGTGGGCTCATTTGGCTATAGGTTAGCATCTTGTGAGGTAGTTAGCAATTTGTTTAATGATGATAGACTAATGGCTGATAGTGGCACTATGATAAGGAAGACTAGTTGTTATTTGTCACATCTTAGCTTTTTAGTAGCTACTACGATGGGATCATGCTATGGTGACATTAGTACGTGGCTACTACTATGGCTGCAATGGTAGTGTCATTGGTATAGGCTCAATATCTATGGATCATGTAGGTTTTGATCGTGGGTCAATATCGACTAGTGCTGTTTTATATGTTGTTCAATATGCCCATAATATATTATTTAGGTGCAAACTCTAATCTTTTTTGTTTGGATTGAATGTTTCATTAAGAATGGCTTTTACCTCTCTGTTTGATACCTTGACTTAACCGTTGATTTACGAGTGATAGGTAGTTAAAGTTCTATATTAGACATGGTATTTTTGAAAGAGAGCTTCTATTATCCTATTGTTAAAATGTGTTCCCCTATCACTAATTATTAGTTTTGGAATACGAAACTTGACAAAATATAGGACTTCACAAAATCTACAACAACTTTAGTATTGTCAGTTCTTATGGCTTTTGCTTCCACCTATTTTGAAACATAATCAATAGCCAGAATTATGTAAGAATTACCCAAAGATAAGAGAAATGGACCTACAAAGTCCATACCCCATACATCAAATATTTCAAAAATTATAATTAGTGTAAGTGTATTTGATTTTTATGGCTCAAATTTTCAGTCTTTTGATAATTTTCACATGATTTATAATATAGGTAAGAATAATAAAATAGGGTGGGCCAAAATAAAGCACATTCTAACACTTTAAAGGTTATCCTTTTTTAACCAAAATGCCTACTACAAGCATATGAGTGATAAAGATTGAGAATTTATTAAATTTCATATTCTAATGCATCTCCTAATTCCTTGATTTGAACAATGTTTCCATAAGTATGGATCATCCCAAACATAATGCCTAGCATCACTTTTAATTGCATCTTTTTGAACCCTAGATAAAACATTTGGAAGTAATATATAACTAAATAATTCACAATATCAACATATTATGGATTTTTATCATGAATAAAGAAGAGATAATCATATAGAAATTCATCTTTCAATGGCAAAGCTTCTTCACTCAATGGCAATCAACTTAGATGATCATCCACTAGATTTTTTAATCCTTTCTTGTCTTTTATTTCTAGGCCAAATTCTTGTAACAAGAGAATCCACCTGATTAGCCTTGCTTTTGCCTCTCTTCTTAAGTAGATACTTGAGAGTTACATGATCAAAATAAATAATCACTTTAGTGCCAAGTAGATATGAACAAAAATTTTCTAAAGTAAAGACAACATTTAAGAGTTCTTTTTCTATAGTTGAGTAGTTGTTTTAGGTACTGTTAAGTGTTCTTATGGCATAATAGATGTACCACACCCATACTTGATTGTTGGCATCACACATGATTTCCAAGGGAAGACTTCAATTCAGTCGTTGGATAATTAGTGCTGAGACCAGCATCCCTTTGAGTGTATCAAATGATTTTTTGTAAAACTCATCAAATTCAATCACCACATATTTTTATAAAAATCTACATAAAGGTTGAGCAATTTTAGAGAAGTCTTTAATGAATCGCCCATCAAAGCCTGCATACCTAAGAAAAGGACAAATCTCCCACACACTAAGAGGATAAGGTAAAGATTTTATAATATCAATTTTTGATTATTTACCTCAATCCTTTTTGAAGACAAAATATGTCCAAGAATAAATCTTTAATCAACTATTAAATGAAATTTTTTATAATTGAGAACAACATTCAATTTTAAATATCTTTTAGGTATTTTTATGAGGCTAGCCAAACATTCATTAAAAAAATTACTATAAACTATAAAATCATCAATGAAAATGTCTATGATATCTTTTACATAATCTAAGAATATATTAACCATATGTCTTTGAAATATTGCATGCACATTGCATAGTCTAAATGGCATTTATCTATATGTGAAAGTATCAAAGAGGCATGTAAAAATTGTCTTTTGGTGATCTCTAGTGCAACTAGTATTTAGTAAAAACCTTAATAACCATGAAGACAACAATAGCGAAATCTGCTAACTAGGCATTTAAGTATTTGATAGATAAAAGGCAAACAAAATTGATCTTTTCTAGTTAATGCATTCAAATTTCTATAATCAATACAAACCCTCCACCGATTTTGAACCCGAGTGGGTATCATCACACCATTGAGGTTTTCTACCATGGTAATACCTATTTTCTTTATAACCATCTGTACCATGCTTACCCATTTATTGTCAGAAATCAGGTATATGATCCATGTATTAAGGACTTTGAGAATTTCTTTCTTTACCACTTCAATCATGGGTGGATTTAGTTAACATTGTGCTTCTCTAATTATGTTACTATTCTCTTTCATTAGGATTTTGTGCATGCACGTGAAAGGGGATATTCCTTTAATGTCAGCTATAATCTATCCTATGGCTTTTTTTATGTTCCTTGAGAACTTGAACTAGCCTTTCTTCTTCATTTTTATTAAGCTTGGAAATTATGATTGAAAATGTTTCCCCTTCTCCTAGAAACACAAATTTGAGATGGCTAGGCAAGGTTTTAAGTTCCAATTGTAGTGCCTGCAAAATAAAAGGTAAAAGTTTTATATAAGATATTGGTAATGACATAGAAGACACCTCACTTATTAGAGGCTTGAGAGCCTCCATTTTGAATGCTGTATTTTGCAATTCTTCATAAAAAAAATACTCTCTTTTGAGCATTTTTAGGCTATCCCTACTAAGATCTTTACAAAGAACAAGTTGCAGTTTATTGTTATCAGATAAATCTAAAGATTTTTGAACTAGAGTATCAATGGCATTGATCTTATGAACACATGATACATCATTAGGATACTTCATGGCATCATAAACATTGAATTTTATAATCTCTATAAGCACTCTAGTTTTTGGCCTATGATAATGGTAAAAAAAAAGCCTAATCAACAAGTTAAGAGAGCTTAAACCCTTAGTCTAAATGAACCATCTACACCATAGTTCATATAGACTTCCAAGCCTTAAGTCCAAAGAATTGAGCCCACAGCTTATAGTTCTTTTGGACCTTTTGGCCCATGGTCTACATAGACTTACATTTTTAAAGCTTTAAGAAATTCAAAATTCTTATTTGAACTCTAATTCTTATTCTGATGAAACTTTCTATTTTCTAAATAAGAAGGCTTTACTAAAAGCCTATAAATACCAATTTAAATAGCCAAATTAGACATAAAATACCAAGAATTATTATGAGAAAACCCTGAGGAAGCAACTTTACTAGCCCTAAACTTGCACTAAAAACATAATTTTTTGAAACCCAACCTTTGACTTCTTATTTGAAGCTTTTAATCAAGTAAGCTTGAGGCTTTTACTTTTGTTACTTCCATAACATGAAATCGATGTCTCTTATAATTAATTAGACATATGAGGTGATTATCTATAATCCCTACATCAATTATAGGAGTAGGTTAATGCAATACATGTTTACATTGCATTCAAGTCATTTCATGCATCATAATAATAGTAATTATATTTTGGATTGCATTATTAGTTCGCATGGACCTTCTTTCACGAGGAGTAATTTCTGTGCAGACCTGTATTGCTTACTTGCTTTTAAAGTAATACACTATATGGTTTTTTGAGTTCATTAAGAATACAAGATGTGGTAAATATAGAGATGTATGATTTACTTAATGTGTAATTGAATATGTAATATTTATATGCGATTATATCATGTGATACCATTCTATTATAGGGTCCATACAAACCTAGTATTGTTGTTCTAATCACTTTTTTTGAGATGTGTTGTGTTCATGGACATGGGAATCATATTCCACACAGACCAATCATGGATGATGAAGTAATCTGTGTAGACCTCTAAGCAGAAATGATCGATTTCATTCCAAGTTTGATTTATTTTCATTTATGCTTATTTTATGTACTTTATTCATTCTAGTTGTAATAGCTATTTTAACATTATTTTACATGCCAAAAACTAATCTCAGATAAATGATTCTTCTAGATAATTAATTTGAGTTCTCTTAATAAATTGGTTTTGATTTTTTCTTAATAAAAGTCACCCCAAAATATATTTTAGTAGAGACCAATCTCCTAGAAATGGGAGTTAGGCAGTCATCGCTAATTCCTATAGAATTATATCTAATTGTAATCATCCAATTAATGAATAGCCCATTTATGGAAGTTTAATTTTATTTTTATCTTATTGTCTAATGTATGTTTTAATTATTAGAATTTATTTTCTTAATGAGCAAAGATGATGTGTGGTTTAAATTTATTTGCTTGCTATAGATGCCTAAAGTTTAGCCTATGATAATAACTAGAGATAGGCTCAAGCAATAAGGCAAGCAACTTGGACACCAAGTCCATATGGACTAACATGGCATAAGTCTGCTCGAACTTGATGTTATGAGGTCCGCACCTTAGCCAGTCTACACCAGTTGAGCCCAAAGCCCAAGATTCGCATAAACAAGCTAAGGCCCATGTCTGCACAAATTAAATCTAACCTAGCCTAAGACCTAGCCTAAAGCCAATGGACTAGCAAGGAAAACCCATGACTAGGTCCACATAAACTAAACTGTACAAGTCCATATATACTTGCCAACATGAAAGCTTTCAGAAGTGTAAGATGCTTATCTAGACTCTGTCTGCCAATCCTAAAAGGACTCTATCACTTCTAGATGAGAGACTTTTAACCCTAAGCTTATAAATACCCTATTTCTATATGAGTAGAGGGGGGAGCTTAGAAGGGAAGCAATTTTGAGAGCCTAAACCCATCGTCCATAAGTCTAGGAGAGGACTCCAACCAGGAATTGCTCAACTAGCCCTATTAGCCCACACTTAAATCTTATTCTTCCAAAACCCTACCTTTTGCATTGTTGCTTGAAGTCCACTTACAAGGGTAATATCTGAGGCCTCTCACTTTATATATTGATGTTGTTTTCATGGACTTATGATCTCTAAGGATTGCTCTCAAGTGAGGTAATTCTATGTAATCCCCACTTTGATCATAGGAGTAGGTCATCACTTTAAGTTGCTTCATACTATGTAATTGACTATTTTCATGTTATAACTATTCTATAATTTTTGTTCTAATTGCATAGACTTATCTATGAGCATAATGAAGTCTACACAAACTTACTTTATTGATATGTGTATGATATGTCATCCATATGGACTTATGCTTTATAATAGTATCTTATGTCTTATATATCATATTTTCAACTATTCTGTTTACTATATTGACATGTTTTATGATATTGCCATGTATAGTTATTATGTTCTCTTATGTCCATATTGTTGACTTGCTGGAATTGTTGTATGTCCATACAGACTCCCTCTTATAAGGAATGTAATCTGTACAAATGATCCTATTTTGCTCTATTAGTTTTGTCTTGAAGTCTACATGGACTCCCTCTCATTAGGAATGTAGTCTGTATGAATGTATTAATGTTGCGAATGTCTACTTTAGTATGTAATCCGCATAGACTCCCTCTTACAAGGAAATTAGTTCGCACGGACATTTACTTTGATTTCTAGTTTTTATATATAGTTGTATTTCTTGTCCTCTTTGTCAATCCTTATGAATCTTTGTTTGGTATCATTAACATTTTCCTTTGAGTTGTGTGCAAATGGCCTTTCTTACTTGAGTGGAGGTCTGGACAAACATAATGACCCTTATAAGTAGTAGTCCACATAAACACTTGCCAGAGCTTCATAGAGTCTGCACGGACTTAGCATCGTATAGATGGGACCAATTAAGTTCTTTGTTCTATTTCCTTTGGTTTTGTACCCTTTTAATTCTCTTGTTTATTTTGGGATGTAATAAGTAGTAAATAACTTATTTTACACAATAAAGCCCAAATCTCACATTAAAATGGTTTTCTAACTAATTAATCGGTGTTTTCATAATAAAATAGATTTGAGTTTTCCCTAATCAAAAGTCATATAAAAATATATTTTAATAAAAACCAATCTCCTAGAGATGGGAGTTTGGCAATTACTATCAATTCCTATGGAATTATAGGTAATTATTAGGTTAAATAACAATTAATTAATGACCCAATTTCTAGATGTATAATATACTTGTTGTATGCTTTAAATACTTCAATTTACTTCTTATACATGAAAAGGTGACATAAATGCTTTAAATATAATACATGCTTGCTTGAAAAGGGATTAATAAATGTTACAATATATCAAGAAGGTATATTATTGGGACATAAATAAAATCTAAATTTTGAACCTTTTTAGTACAGAATATCACAGGTCCTAGTGTAGAGGCTAGGTGGTGACTAACAATGCAACCATTAAGGTAACCCTAAAAAACTTGGAACTAGTATGCCAAAAATTAGATGAAACCTTTTTTGAATATTTAAAACAATAGAGGGACAAGGTACTTAAAATAAGGAATAAACTCGATGACATCGACTAGATTAAAATGTTCATTCAAAATACCAATAATTACATGAAAGCGAGGCTTTCTACTAAAGGCATTACCACATAGGAACAACTCAAGGACATAGCCATTGATATGGAAGTGGCCTTTCAAAATAAGGGATTAAAAAATAATAGCAATAATAGCTCTAGTCAAGCTGCAGATGTCAACATCGTGAACACTCGACGCTTCTCCAAATTAGGTAGACCTATGTCTTGGTGTCTGAACAAGCTCATAAAAGAAGGAAAGCTTCAACCTTTGAAATACCAACCTCAGACGGGGCCATTTTCAGCTAGGCATAGGAATTACTTATAGTGTGCCTATCATTAGAAAATTAGGCATCTCACAGACAAGTGTAAGAACCTTCGTCATGCCATCCAAAATCTTATTAATGTCAAGTAGATATTTGATCCAGAAGCTTAGAAGCTGCTCACTTCCTTTTTCTTTTTAGTTTAGCTTAGTTTAGTCATGATTTTTTGTAATCCTTTCAATTACTTTTTAATAAAATAAGACAATGAATTTATTTCTAATCATGCATACAAATGCATATTGACTTTAAGGGGAAAATCCTGGATCACATAAACTTCAACTCCCTCCTAAAAGATGGATCAATGATTAATAGGCATCATTAGGAATCATACACAATATTAGGCATCTCTACAAACCATGTATTATAGAAGTCATGTACATGCATATAGGCTCTCTTTCATGCATATGTTAACATATGTTGCATGTGAACAACACTACCCTATTGATATTGCATTCACATTTGGCATACCATACATGGACACATATCATCCATCATGTAGACTTTATTCACCTTACACCATCTTACCCAGTATAAGTGTAACATGCATCCATCATATATCCACATTATGTCTAGGCATGTCATGTACATATCACATGAATTTGAATCATAAAAGTTACATCCCATGCATACACTTGGCATACTATAATGTAAACGTTACAGCCATCACATATTCACATGAATTTGCAATCACACTATGTTTAGCCATATTATGTACGTAGCCATATGCATTTGTAGTCACATTATATCTAGGCACATCACATGTATCAGTAACCTTCAATCTTACAATCACCTATGCATGTTTAGCATAACATAGCATCATAATCATAATGCTTGAAGCATGCATCATATCATATTAAGAAATGTATCACATTAACTATAAGGATCATCCTTCACTCAGGGCTCTTCAAAGTAAAAGACTCAATTCTCTTCTTCCTTTTTTCAACACTCTCTATCTCTAAAATGGCAATGAAACCCAAAACTGATGGTGAAAATTAGCTTATGACTAGAGGCACGTTTAACAAAATGATGGCAGCATTAGAATGAAGGATCATAACACTTATAGAGGAAAAGATTCAAGAGAGGTTTAGTCCTAAAGTCTAATAACATGTCACCTTGGAGAACCCAATGAGCATGAATCCAACCATGTGGGCAAACAGTGACCAAAGAATCAAGCCAAGGAAGATTTCACATAGACTTCCCTATCTAAATAAGTCTTTGTCTATAATGCTCAAGGAATTGAAAAAAGAGAACCTCTTCCGACCTTTAATACTCGAATATCATTCTTCACCACTTCTACCTAACCATCACCATGACCTATATTGTGCTTATCACTAAAAGACTAGCCACTTAACTGACAATTGCAAAGCCCTTTATCAAGCCATCTAAGACCTCATAGACTATGGTGTGATACCCTACCCTGAAGATCACTCATTACTAGACCTCACTAACATCCTAAAAATCTTTGAAAAGTGAGGTTCTCTCTTTTTTAATTCAATTTGCCACCCCATGGGCCAACTATTTACCAAATGTAAGATCCTACCAATCAGGATATGGAAGGATCCAATGAATATAAGATAGATTGTCCTTATTCTTTTTTCTAGTTATTCTATTTCTTCTATGTTGGAACAATTAAAGTTTAATAAAACACCATTTTGGCTTTTTATAAGTATCTCTGTGTACCACAATCACTGATACTCTTGAAAGTGAGTTGAGAGATCTTTAAAAAAAAGAGAGAAAAGAAATAAATATAATTAGCTTAATTCAAATCTGTTACAAATAATTCATGATGGCTCACCACTACTACACATAATTTTAAAGCTTAAAACTTGATCTTTCCTTGTAAAATATGAGAAATATCCCTAAATATGAGATGAGGGAAAGAAAATAACAAGCTAGGGGCAACTACACCTAAAAGAATGCCTTTTATTTGAATCTTAAAAAAAGTCCAAACTTCACAAGCTCCAAAACTTAAAGTGTCAAATTCATTCTGTATTATCATTTTCAAAGCCTAAAAGCCTATGGCAATCATATTAAAAAGTCAAACATTTTTTTCTTGCTCACATAAAAATCCAAAAGTCAAAAGGTGCTAAACTTTAAAGACTACAAAAATAAAAGGATTTCCTTTAAGCCTAAAATAAATGAGCATTCTCTTTTCAACTATGGTTGCCCTCATTTAAAAAGAAATGAGTTTTCTAGTTCCTGCTAGGCTGATCAATCAAGACTATAAACCTAGGCAAAAGTTAAGGAAATTAAGAGAAAATATTTAGTCAAAAAATCTTCACGACTGACTAATAACAGGGATATCATCAATGCAGTACTCAGAAGGGTCGAAAAGATGACATTTAACATTCAGCATAAATACAAAGATTCAAAACACTAAGGGGCATAAAGCCAGCACCCACAACGAATTACTTATTGATATGAAAATGGCAAGAGCTCTAAAACATACCGAGCCATCTTAAAAGGTGTAAGTCTATACTCAATTAATCAAACACCACACAATCACATTCCAAGCCTTAACTAAATATGGATAAGCTGAATTCAAAATAAAAAAATATATATAAATGAATTAAAAGAATAAAGAAACTCGTTAGATTAAAAACCTATAAAGGGTGGTCTGGGCAATAATTAGATGTTGAGAGAAAATATTTAGTTGGAAAATCTACGGACCAGTTAATAACAAGAGTATCATGCTATGCAATCACATACATTTGCATGCTTATCATAATTATTTACTCTTCAACCACGCATGCTTAAATGCCATTTACAACAAATTGACATTTCACCCAAGCCTTGGCCTCACCATTATTCACCTTAACTCAACTTACTTCTCTACACCTCCCTTAGCCTTTACATTACTTTAACTTAACCTCTTTCCTTTAGAGACATCTTATTCTCATTACCTCAATCGAGCCTATAACTTCACAGCTTCAATAATAAAACATGTATTGACTCATGCATTTAGAAACATTATCATATGCAATAGGTTTATTCACTCGAACTTATTCATACATCCATTTTAAGAAAGAGTATCCACTCTACCTATTTATACATTTGCCTTCATTCATACATCCATCACAAAAGAACATTTATCATAAGAAAAGATGCATTCATCATTCAATATATATCTGCCTTCACCATTTTTTTTATCATGAGTAAAAATACATTCATCATACATCTGTATTCATCACTCATCAATCATAAGAGTCGATTCATTTATATAAAAGTCATAGTCATGTCATTCATTCAAATTCCTCATTCATAAGCAAAAAAAATGCACTCAATCAAAAACATACCTTGCCATATTCCTTCATCAAGAAAAGATTAGGAATTAACAAGCATTGGTACATTCATCGAAAATGCATTAGTCACCACTTAGTTAAAAATATACCTTGTTGCATTCCTTTACCTAAAAAAGATTAGGAACCAATTTGCATGTAGTTAATAGACACACATCTACCCATTCATGATATTGAATCACTCTATCATCACCACATTCATTCATAAAATCACCTCATCCATTCTACATACTACTCTTACATGGAAACATGCATCATTTATTTACTTGTTTTCCCATGCAAGAAAAGCATGCATCATTTATTTATGTTTTCTTATGCATGAAAAGCATGCATCCTTTATCTACATGTTTTCCTTTACATGAAAACATGCATCATTTTCCTTTGCATGAAAAAACATGCATCATTTAGCTTTATGTTTTCCCTATGCATGAAAGTATGCATCTTTGCATGAAAACATACAACCTATTTCATGCATCTTTCATTCATCTCCATATTTCCCTTGCATAAAAACAAGCATCATTTATTTCATCATTTATCTTTGCATAAAAATATGCATTGGCCATCAATGCATCTTTCTCTAAATCATCAATAAGTTCTTCATGCAAGAAAAACATGCATCATTCATTATCGATATAAAAACATGTATTTTTCTCGACATAAAAACATGCTTTGCATAAAAAAGACATGTATTACTTTAAATTGCCAACATATTTTCTTGCGTGAGAACATTCATCTTTTATGCACATAACCATATATGAAGCAAGTGACAAAATCACAAGCCGTCGATGGTGCGAATGTTGAGCCGCTAAATGGTGCGAATGACAAAGCAGCTAAATGGTGTAAATGCTAAGCCACTGAATGGTACGAATGACAAGCCACTGAATGGTTCATATGCCATGCCATTAAATGGTGTGAATGCCAAGCTACTGAATGGTACGAATGCCAAACTACCAAATGATGTGAATGCCAAGCCTTCAAATGGTGTGAATGCCAAGCTATCGAATGGTGTAAATGCCAAGCCTCTGAATGGTGTGAATGCTAAGTCATCGAATGTTGCAAATGCCAAGCCATCAAATGGCGTGAATGACAAGCCATCGAATGGTGTGAATGCCAAGCCATCGAATGGTGCGAATGCCAAGCCATCGAATGGTGCAAATGACAAGCTGTCAAATGGTGCGAATGCTAAGCTACCAAAGTCATCGAATGGTGCAAATGACAAGTCACTAAATGGTGCAAATGCCAAGTGGCCAAATGGTATGAATGCCAAGCCGCCAAATGGTGAGAATGCCAAACTTTTTAATGGTGCGAACACTAAGCTGCTGAATAGAGTGAATGCCAAACCATCGAATGGTGCGATGCCAAATTGCCAAATGGTACGAATGCCAAGCCGTTAATGGTGTGAATGACAAGCTATCAAATGGTGTGAATGACAAGCCATCGAATGGTATGAATGCCAAGCCACTGAATGATGTGAATGCCAAGCCATCAAATGGTGTGAACGCCAAGCCACTGAATGGTATAAATAATAAGCCACTTAATGGTACAAACAACAAGCTATCGAATGGTGTGAACACTAAGCCACTGAATGGTACGAATACCTAAACATGAAAACATGCAACAAGTTTGATCATGAAGGCGTGAGATAAACCTGTATCATGCAAACATGATAACAGTGAGCTGGATCATGAAAAGGCAAAAATAGCAAACATTCAGGTATGTTACTATGTCTTAAGTACTTTGATATGCACTATTACTTTAGCATTTCATAGCACACACCAAAGTGGGGGCAATTGCAGATGCCTAAAGTTTAGCCAATGATGATAACCAAAGACAGGCTCAAGTAATAAGGTAAGTAACTTGGAAACCAAGTTCACACGAACTAACATGGCATAAGTCTACTTGGATTTGATGCTATGAGGTTTACACCTTAGCTAGCCTAAACCAATTAAGCCTAAAGCTTAAGATTTGCATGGATAAGCTAAGGCCTATATCTATATGGACTAAATCTAACCTAGCCTAAAGCCTATGGACTAGTGGGGAAAACCCATGACTAGGTCCGTACAGACTAAGTCATACAAGTTCGCATGCTCTTGCCGATGTGAAAGCTTTTAAAAGTGTAGGATGCCAATCCAGACTTTGTCTCCCAATCCTAGAAGGACTCTATCACTTATGGATGGGAGACTCTTAACCCTAAGCCTATAAATACCCTCTTTGGGTATGAGTAGAGGGGGGAGCTTAAAAGGGAAGCTATTCTGAGAGCTTAAACCCACCGTCTGAGAGTCCAGGAAAGGACTCTAACCAGGAATTGCTATACTAGCCCTATTAGCCCACACTCAAATTTTAT
>CANXYI011184164.1:0-10057 GCA_948208565.1 Hura crepitans
AAATTGGAAAAAAAAAAAAAAAAGGATCAAAATGAATTTTTTCTATGCAAATTTTGGGGAAAAAAAAAAGAGTCGATGGCCATGGGCATTGGTTTGTCCCTAGATAAAAAGGTTACGAGATCAATTGAAAAGTAAGTAAAAGGTAGAGTTGCCATGTCAGTTTTAGCAATTGAGGTTCGCTTGTCGGAAATAATATGTAAATTGTCATGTTAAATGATTAAGAATAGTTGACTCAAATTATTTTTTATAATTAAATTTTAGTTTTATAATTTTTTTATATTTTTATCTAATACGAAATTTAAGAATACTTTTATATCTAACATTTTTCTTGTATTTTACTGATTGAAATTTATCTAGAATGTTACATTGATATTATATTTGTTTAAACGACTAAAATAGTAAAAAGGTCAATTGCATGTATCTTAATATTTTAGGAGTTAATTTATTTAACTTTATATGCCGAAGTCTTAATTTAATTTGTTCAATTTTATGGACAAAAGGTTTAAATAATAATAATTTTATATGTTAATAATATTTATAGAATGTTTATATTAGAATAAAATTTTTATAAAATAATATAATTACATTAGATACATACAATTAAACTATCATTGAATTTGAACACTTTAAAAAATTTTATATGTCTAAAATATTTTATATGTAATTAATTTTTAGAAAATTAGATTTTTAGGTTTTTTGCGTAGAAATATACAAAAGCTTAAAGTTTTTATTTAGTTATTTTATTCATTTCATATTATATTTTTATAATATTTTTTTAAAGAGAATGTATTAAATTATTTTTATTATTTGTTAAAAAAAATTTACACTTTCATTTTTTTTTTATTTCAAATTGTCTTAAAGGTTTCAAAAATTGTACTATTATGTCACTATTTTGTAACACCTTTAAAAACGGTGTTAATATGGACGCTGGCACATAATTGATACATGTTGTATACATGTCAATCCAAGTTAACGTATAAATCTAGTGTTCTATTTTACCATTGGTGTTTTGCGAAAAGAGATATTTTACTCCTTAAATTTTTCTATGTTTATTCCAAAATTTCAATTTTTTAAATTTAATTCTATAAATAAAATGGATACTTGAATAAAATTGTGATAATTTAATTTTTAATACATATTCTCAATATTTTTAAATATTTTATTTTATAAATAATATTTATCTCATTAAAAATTCTAATAATTTCAAAAGTTACATATTTTACACTTTAAATTTTATAAAATAAATTTATTCTAAAATATAAATTAAGTATTTTTAAAATGTATTACAAATTGCTTATTAAATATTTTTTAAAAATATTTGCATAAAATAATTTTTATGTAAATTATTTAAATTTTAACAAAATAAATATCATTTATAATAATAAAATATTTCAAAATATTAAGTATATGTTTTAAAAACTAAAATCATTAAAATGCTATTCAATTATTCATTTTTTTTATATAATTACTTTTAAGAAAAAAATTAATTTTTTTTCTTTTTCTTGTAAATATAAAAAAAATTTAAAGGACAAAATAACTATTTTTGTAAAATATTAGTATCAAAATAAAATTTTTGAATCATATGATGATGTATTGCTACATATGCACTACGTGTGCATTGTATTGCCAACTCGATATCCTCATTAATACCATTAAATCTTATTTAACTATATTATAAAAATGTATAATAATATCATTTTTTGAAATCTTAAAGATAATTTTAAAAAAATTAAAGAGTAAAATAACTCTTTTCGGCGAAGTATATATAAAATATAAAAATATCAATAAATAAAATAATATAAATTTAATTTTTATTATATTATTATTTGAATAATTAAATCTTAAGAAATAAAAATTTTCTGGGCAAACAAAACTGGTTTCTGAAAAAATGTTAGATTTGTGTTCCCCTAAACTTAGTATATTGCTTCTATTAAGTATTAATCACCGATATTAACGACCAAAATCACCATTTCATTAATTAATTCACTATTAGTGACAGGTAGCACGGGATAACGCTGCAACATATGGGTGAGTCAAAACTTCCTCCAAATTCCCCACTATAAATTTCGAAAACCTTCTTTTCTTTCCTCTTTTCCATTTTCAGTCTCGCGCCTCTGAGGATCCAGAAAAAAACCCTAGGGACCGCCATTTTCCGAAAATAGAGGTGAGAGAAAGACTCAGCGAGCTTCCATAGCCATTTTACAGCTTTCTCTCACCTCACTCTCTCTCTCTCTCTCTCTCTCTCTGAGATCCACATCTCAGTCAGGTAACTGTCTCTACTCTTTTCATTTCTTCATTCGTGCCTTTGTCAAATGATCTCTTAGGTTTTGTTTTGGAGTTAATGAGTCTTATTCTAGAGCACGCGCAATTTATATACTGGAAACTGATACTTTCTGGCAGAATTCTTCTTTATGATTCGAAGCGAGAAAACCGATCTCTGTTTCGCTGGCAATTATTTTCTTGGGAAATTTCGGTTTATCTTTGCGATTTATGATGTTAATTACTGGTTGAGAGTTTTTATGATGTTTCGACCAGCTTTGGTGAATCTGCACCTTCAATTTTCTTTCGAATAAATTTTGAAGTTTATTTTCGAAGAAGAGAAGAAAATTATATGCTGGAGAGGGTTGATGATTTGTTTTGTTTATTTTCAGATATTCTTCCATTATGGCAGCAGCTGTCCAGCAACCTTCAGTTACTCCTGATGTTGTATGTTACCAATTTTTTTTAGTCAGTTCATTTGGTTTTGCTTTTTTTTTTTGTTTGGAATTTTGATGCCTTTTTAAATGGAGTTTGTGCTGGATTTAGGTCGGGAATGCATTTGTTCACCAGTACTACCTGATCTTGCATCAATCGCCGGAGCTTGTTCACCGATTCTACCAAGATGTTAGCAAGCTTGGTCGTCCAGAGGAAGGTGGAGTCATGGGTACCACAACCACCATGCATGTGAGCTCATTCTCACTTTACAATGCCCACGCAACTGACTAATATGTTTATGATTGAAATCGATTATTTTTACTTCCTTGAGGGATCTTTAATGTAGAAGCTACTGCTTATTGGCAAGCAAAATTAATCACGGAGGAAAATGAAAATAAGAAAGGAATGCTAAAAACATTTTCATCTATACAGTGTTGTTTACTAGTTGAGCTTAAAATCAGATTTTTTGGTGGGGGGGTGGGGGTTGTCTGTCAGGGGCTTATTCTTTAATAGTGTTTTTACTATTAAGGTTACATTGCCATGCTAAGACTATTAGTAGAAGCATCTCATTTACCTGCTGCAAGTAGAGATAACTGAATATTGATTCTTTTTTAATTTATGGTGCTGCTGCTGCGTGCATCTGACTGAGCCCTGTGAAGCAGGCCATAAATGAGAAGATACTTTCACTTGGTTATGGAGAATTCAGGGCAGAAATTGCTACAGTTGACTCACAAGAATCATACAACGGGGGTGTGCTTGTCCTTGTGACAGGTTATTTGATTGGAAATGATAATCTCAGGCAGAAATTCACTCAGAGTTTCTTCTTGGCTCCTCAAGACAATGGTTACTTTGTGTTGAATGATGTATTTCGATATGTTGATGATGCCAGATATCAAAACAGGAACCTTGACCTTGTGAATAATGTTGAGGTTCCAGTGGCTCCTGACCAAGGTAACGAATATTCATGTTGCGTTTCTAACATGTATCTGTTTGCTGTATTCCATGTTGAAGGTGATTGTTTCTGCAGATCCTCCTGCGCAAGAAAATCACATTCTTGAACAAACAACTCATTCATCTGAGGAAGGCAATGGGGAGGAAGTGTGTGATCCCTCCGAGGATGGGGATGGTTCAATTGCAGAAGCAGCACCAGTGCCTGAAGTTGATGAAACTCCTGATGATTCACAAGTGATGGTTGATTCACACATAGTCGCTGAAAGTAATGCCAAGATTGAAGAAGTGCCAAAGAAGTCATACGCCTCCATTGTAAGTAGCAATTGCTCAAAATTATAAGCTCTGAGTTCTTTTGCAGTTCTTTAATATTATTGTCTAAGAGTTAGCATGCTGAATAACATCAAATTCCAATATTTGTTCTTTGATGAATTAGTGGAGATTAGAATTACTGGTCTGTTTTATATTGGTATTTCCACTCAATCAATGGGCTTTATATTGTTAGGTTGCTTCATATTTTGTTCTAGGTGAAAGTGATGAAGGAGCATGCAGCACCTTTTCCAAGTCCTGCTATGTCTCCTTTGAAGGCTGCATCCAAGAGCGAAGAACAAGTGACTGCTGCTGTAACTCCAACACTGACATCTGACATTCATGTGTCTACTTCAAATGCTATTGAAAATGGACATATCCAAGAGAGTGAAGGTTTTGTTTTTGCCTCCCTCCTTCTCTCCCTCTTTTTCCTTTCCTTAATTGGTTATCTTTGATTAATGTTAAAGATTTTTCTCTCATAATGTTAAGATCATCTTTGATTAATGTTAAGATTTTTCTCTCATAATGTTAAGATTACCTTTGATTAATGTTAAGATTTTCTCTCATATATGCAATGAATAAACCTATATGTTCCTTTATAATAAAAAAGAAAACTTATATGTATATGTTCTACTACTAATCTATTTTTACGTTTACAGCAGAGGGTCCTTCTATATATGTCAAAGGCCTACCTCTGGATGCTACACGTTCCCTCCTTGAGAATGAGTTTAAAAGGTTTGGACCCATCAGGGTTGGTGGTATTCAAGTTCGATGTCAGAAGGTATAGTTTAACCTTCTCTCTTTGTATATTCATCGTTTTATATATTTGCAACTCATTCTTGTAATGAAATCTTGCACACCAGGGATTTTGCTTTGGCTTTGTCGAGTTTGAAGTTGCAAGTGCTGTGCAAAGTGCAATAGAGGTAGTGCCATGTTAACACATGTTATTTTATTTTATTTTTATTTATTATACTTTTGTGAATATATGAGCTGAATCTTTTATAATGGTTTCCTCATAATATTACTGTTATCGTCTTACTAAAAAAAATGACCTGAAAGAATAAAACTAGTCTAACTTCAGGTTTTTTTTTTTCATTAATAAATTTACATTGCTCAGCCTTGCCATGAACTTTGAAAAGCTTTACATGTGTAAGCTACTCTTTTTTTCCCTGTTCTATTTTTATCTGTTAGAAACAAATAAATATGCGCAAGCACATGCTTCCATCTGTGTACATGTGTCTATAGTTTGAAAGGAAACTATGTGCTTAGCTCTATTATGTCAAACACAAGCAATGTCAAGCATGAGTTGCTCAGCAAGAAGCAGAGATTTAAGCTAGGGATCTTTACATGTGCACTCAAGAAGCCTGAATGTTGCTTCCCTTCTCTCTTTTCTTCTACAACACATTATATGTCCACTGTTATAGGATAATATATTAATTTAACCATTTAACAGCACCTGGAGGTGGAAAACTGAGGGATTTTCTCTAGAAAAAAAAATTGGTTGATAAATACTCATAACCTTCACAAGTTAACAGCCGCAAAGAGACTAGTGGAATTCATTTTATAAACGAGTATTTGGTGTTCGCAATCTCTAATGTTGCTAGCATAGGTTAACTGCTGCATGAAGATGTGCAGGAATATTTTATTAATGAAATTTGATGAGGAGAGTAATGCTAGTTTGTGCTCAAGTTTGTTAGCAAAACACGAACTATTTCTGCCAGCTTTACCACCATCTCTTGTTACTGATGATATCTTTTTATAAACCAATGGGGTAATTCATTAGTACGGTCTATGATGCTGCTGCTGCTTCAGCTTGCTTGATTTTTGTTGGTGTACCTGTAAACTTTAAAATCTGGTTGCTGGATTTATTCCACTGGAAACAGAGTCTATCACCCGAATACATGTAAATTGCCATGGACGTGATCACAAAGGCCTTGATAAAATCATAACTTAAGTCGGTTTTCTTATGTAACCACCTTTCTTGACTGTTATTTTAGGTAGCTGTGTGAAGTTTACCTAATGAGGTTGTACTGTATTGTGTTTTCCTCTAAATTAGTGTAAACAAATGCCATCTTTATGTGTAAAAAAGTGATTTGTCTTTTTTGTGTTACCTTCATCGTTTTATTTTCTCTATCTGAGTTATGTTTATAAGCTCTTTGGCTGAAACTTATTTGCATGTCTCAGGCTTCTCCAATCATGATTAACGGATGCCGAGTTGGTGTTGAGGAAAAGAGATCTACTTCTCGAGGCAAGTTTGATTTTATGGTCAAGTTTTACTCTGCTATATACAGGATAAATTTCATAAGAAAATGTTGAACTTCCTGTTTTGCTCAAGTAGTGGAAAACTTTAATCTAGTTGGAGAGGGAGCGTTTGATCACCAAATTAACTTGTATGTGAGCTAGTAGATATGCATAAAATTTCTGTCGTTTATCATTTTGAGTAATTAAATGTTTTTTTCCTTTTTTAAGTAATGATAGTATGTAGCAAATGCTGTTTTCCTAGACAATTTGGCGAGTCAAGTTAGGAGTGAAAACCATATGATATACAAGGGTTATCCTATTTTCAATAGGATCAGGAAATTCTTGTTTCGTGTACTGGGGAAGAACAAAGAAAAGTGTAACTGAGAATATCTTTTAGAACTTTGATGGCAAATTTCTGAGTACTTAAAAATGTTATTCACCTTCAAATTTCAGATAACTGGTTTTGCTTTTGAGTTTTGCTTGTCTGATTAAATTGAAAAAGAGGTGGCCTTTAAATGTTAATTCACCTTCAAATTTTAGAAATTTGGTTTTGCCTTTTTTTTAAGTTTCACTTGTTTGGGTGCATGTTCCAGCTTCTCGACTGGTAATCTGTAAATATAGATGATCCTTGTGTCTTTTGCTTATAGAAGTGACAGTTCATGTTGCAGGTAACAATAGGGGGCGATTTTCTTCTGGAGCAGGTGCTGGATATAGAAATGAAGGCGGAAGAGGGCGCGGAAATTTTGGAGGGGGAAAAGCCTTTGGGCGGGGCGATTTCAGTAACAGGACAGAATATGGAAATAGGAACAGCAACCGCAGTGGATTCTCAAACCGTGGAGGTGATGGATTCCGGAAGGGTGATAAGATGGGGCACAATGGTGGGCGTGGCAGCCGTGCAGGTGGTTTGGCCCTTAATGCTGCAGCTAAAACTACAGCACCGAGGGTATCTGCTACTGCTTGAAGATTTGTATTTTGCGAGGTGGTTTGGAAGGTGATCAATTAGTCGAGTGATTTTATCAGAGTGGTTTAGTAGCTGGTAGGAGATGATAGATTTTTACAGAAAAACAAGCTTCCTGAAAATTTTGTCCATTTTTCCTTGGTTAACGATGTTTTTGAATTTGATGGATAGTAGTAAGGTTGTTTGGTATACTAATTTTCATGTTCCAGCTCAATTACAGTGAGAGCGCACCTTTTTTTTTTTCATGAAATATTAACTGGGCTTTGTTGCTCTTGCTTGACGGTTTAGTTTTTGCCTTCAAATTGTGTTTCCAGCCGATTCTTTTTAATTTTTTTTTCTGGGAGTTCTGAAAATAAAACTCACATGAATTAATTTTTCGTTCTTTTGAGTAAGCCAGTGTACTCCTAGAAGGGTGTAAGAAGTGCACCAGCTTAATAATACCTTTAAAAAATTATGACGCGATTATAAATAATGTCAGTTCCGCTTTTCAGAATATTAATGAGCAGGCCTTCGGCTGACCATCAAATTTTTGCGAGGGAGCTTAGTTGGTGTGCTGTAAGTCTTAAATATCTTTTACTGAATATCTTATAATAATAGAAATAAATCGTTAATTGTTCCTACTCGCGTGTGGTATAATTTTTTTTTTGGTAAGTTGTATTCGAACGTCAATGGCGCAGCTTCTTGTTTTTTGGAGCTGCAAACAGTACGTAATCATTCGGAATTGAATTCCTGTAACCATTTATGTCCGTCAAACCTCTCTCCATAAAGTCCCACTAACTGTGATGTTCGTTTAGCATGGTCCATGTTGGTGTATATGCCTGCAATTAAGCCACATATGTCCACTGGGATATTTTTTTTATTCGCCGACATATCTTAAGTCTTGTCTTATTATCACAGTAAACTAAAATTGCCATAGGCATTTGGTTGGCTAAGTAAGCTAGTTTTATTTGTTTATTGATAAGGTTTGGCCTGTTAAAGCCTAATGGAAATGGCCTTCCACTCTCTAGGACACCTATCTTTAAAATAGAGATTTTCCACTTGTCTAAAATTTTGCTGTAAATAGTGCTTTTTGCACTAATATTACTGTTTTGAAATCATTTCTCACCTTTAACTTAACCGTTTGGAGTCTTATTTTTGGGTCAATCCCAAGGTATTCGTTTTACTTTGCAAGTACTTAAGCCTTTTATCAACTTTTGTTAGATTCGGACATATCATTTAGTGCTTTCGTTGAGAGTTCTGATGGCAAAGGCATCAAGACAATCTTAGTCGCAGGAGAACGGTCGAAGTCATACCTCGATCACTCCAAGGGTAAACTTATTCGGTGAAGACTCGGTTAGAGATTCGCCTATGTCAGACACCCTAATAATAGAAGCTCTGTAGCAATTGTTTCAAGGATTTCCTGAATATATTAAGTCAAAGCTCTCAAAAGAGTTTGAGAACGCAGAAGAAGGATGATAGAGTAGATAAAGATGCTACTTCAAAAAATGAAAAAGTTCATCGGGAACAACAAAATCAGAATTCTAAAAAGAGACAAGAAAAGTTAGAATCTAATCAATGTTCTTCTTCCTCCTGAAAGAGTTACGAATCTAGGACTTGGAAGTCCAAAAGGGTTAAGAAAGATGAAACTCAAAGCAAGCAGACCAAATTCCCTTATGCTGAGGAAGCTTTCAACAACCTTTTCGTGAAGGTGATGAACAAGTTCAAGCCAGGTCACCTAAAGAAAATTGACTACAAGGGTAAATACAAATTCACCATTTGCTCAACAAATCAAGATGAAAAAATACAAGAGTTGATTGAACACTAGGAAGCATCTCTTTGAGTATTGCACTCTCATTTACATGTAAACTTTCAATTTCATTCTCATTTGGAAAACCTTTCCTTCAACCCTAATAGACAACACTCTTGATTGTTCCATGATCTAACTCCTAAAGCGATCTCTACTTTCAAGCAGTTATTTGAATTGTTTGAAATTAGATTTGTTATACAACTGTGTATTAAAAAAATGCAACTAATTTGCAAGGCATCATTTAAGGGGAGGACAAAAGCCTTAAGGATTTCATAAAAAAAGTCCAAGAAGTAGCTTCGGATATTCAGGATTTTCATAGTGAGGTGGCAACAATAACCTTGATTAACAACATCCAAAATATATAGTTGTAAAAGTCTCTAATGATAACTCGATGGGCAGATTTCGAAGAACTTATGGACAGCTAAATCCTTTATAGCTCTTAATTATGATAATAGAGCAAATGTCAGTATAATCCGGAGCTTCAAATAAGTCAGGGATGGCATTCCTCTCAATCTAATTATAAATCTAAAAGGTTATCCCCTCATGCAACTCCAAATAGGGAGTTTTCCTTTAAAAAGAGTTTGCTCCAAAGGAAAAGTGGTGATAGAAGAAATCAATAGATAACAAAAAAATTGATTTTACTCCAATTAATGCTGATTCGCAAAAAATTTTGATGTGGATAAAAGAAAATCATGGTAGACTAAATTGGCCAAAAAATATGGAACGTACACTTAAAAGGAGAGATAAAAGCAAATGTTGTAAATTCCACAAAGATATGGGACACAACACTAATGAGTGCAAGGTTTTAAAGGAATAAATCAAGCACTTGATCAAGAAAGGATCTCTAAAAAAAAGAGTCATCTTCCACAGATTCTAGTTGGTCGGACTCAGATGATGAAAAAAGAAAACCTAAAGATGTAAAGACACCACGATAAAGGGTAGAAGTGATCAACATGATCACTGAAGGATCATCTTATAGAGATGATTCATTCAAGAGGAAGAGAGGTGTGAAAGGGGTTTATTTCTAAGAAAAATTTGAGAAATATCCACCAATTGTTGTATGAGATGTAGAAGTCCCTCATAAAGATGCCTTAATTGTGCAAGGATATATTATAAATTTC
>CANXYI011184244.1:0-10117 GCA_948208565.1 Hura crepitans
TTAATGGAAAATTATCAGAGGAAGTGTATATGACATAACCTCAAGGATTTACATCAAAAGATGGCAATCAGGTCTACAAGCTTCAAAGATCCATCTATGGATTAAAGTAAGCATCTAGAAGCTAGAACATCCATTTGGATGAGATAGTTAAAGAGCTTGGTTTCTCACAAAATATAGATGAACCATGTGTTTATAAGAAGGTTAGTGGAAGTGCAATTGTTTTCCTTGTGTTGTATGTAGATGGCATATTACTAATAGGAAAAGATGTCTCTATCCTCTAGTCAGTCAAGATTTGGCTGAGTAAATCATTCTTCATCAAAAACCTTAGAGAAGTAACCTACATCTTAGGGATCAGGATCTATAGAGATAAATCTAAAAGGTTACTTAGTCTTTCATAGTCTATATACATAGATAAGATACTAAAAAGGTTTACCATAGATCTCTCCAAGAAAGGTTATATTCCTATATTGCATGGAAAACACCTTTCTACTTTTATGTCTCCTAAGACACAAAAGGAGAGAAAGCGTATAAGTAGGATCCCATATGCTTTGACTATAGGATCTATCATGTATACAATGTTATGTGTGAGACTCGATGTAACATTTGCTTTAAGTGTCACAAGTAGATTGTAATCTAATTTGGAGAGGAATATTAGGTGGCTATCAAGAATATCCTTAAGTACTTAAAGACGACTAAGGATCTATTCTTGATTTATAGAGAAAGAGATTTATAGGCTAGCGAGTTTACTGATGCCAACTTCTAATTTGACAAGGATGACTATAAATCTCAATCAGGATAAGTATACATTATGTGTGGAGGAGCAGTTGTTTGGAAGAGTTCCAAATAGGATATGACTATGGATTCTACCACTAAAGCTAAATATGTAGCAACTTTCAATGCAACTAAAAAAGCCATTTGGATTATGAAGTTCATTATAGAACTTAGAGTAGTTCAAGCATTATTGATCCAATACCACTATATTGTAATAACAATAGGGCTATTGCACAAGCTCATGAACCATGATCTCATCAATGATCTAAACATGTTCTTTGGCACTACCATCTGATTAAAGAGACTATTAGTAGACAAGATGTGAAAATTAAAAGGGTCCCTATACAGAGATTACATATTTTAACCGGGGACGAGAGTAGTTAGTAAAGTCGCCACCTAGCCTCTACACTAGGACCTTTGATCTTCTATACCCGAAAGGTTCTGAATTTAGATCTTATTTATACCTAAATAATATTCCTTATTTGTATATTGTAATGTTTATCAATCCCATTTCAAGCAAGCATGCATTGTATTTAAAGTAGTTATGTCAACTTTTCATGCATAAAAAGTAAATTGCAAAATCTAAAGAATATAGCAAAGTATATTATACATCCATAAATTGGGTTATTCATTTAGTTGTTATTTGTCTTGACAATTACCCATAATTCCATAAGAATTAGTGGTAATTGCCTAACTCCCATCTCTAAGAGATTGACCTTTATTAAAATACATTTTTATGTGACTTTTGATTAGGAAAAGTTTAAATCATTTTGTCTAAGAAAACACCAATTAATTAGGTAAAAAATCATTTTTGATGTGAAGTTTAGGCTTTAGCGTGTAAAATAGGTTATTTACTACCTATAACAACTTGAAATAAATAAGAGATTTAAAAGGTACAAAAATAAAGGAAAATAAAGTGAATAACTTAAATGGTCTTGTTTATATGATGTTCAGTCCATGCAGACTCTATGAAGCTCTTACATGTGTCCATGTGGAATACTACTTATAAGGGTTATTATGTCCATCTGCACCTTCACTCTAGAGAGAAGGGTCACTTGCATAAAACTCAAAGGAAGAGGTTAACGATACTAAATAAAAGATTCATGAGGGCTCATAAATAGAACAATAATTAAATACATGTTAAAACTACAAATCAAAGTATATGTCTGCGCGGACTACATTCCCCATGTGGACTATATGATAGAACAAACATGTTTTAGTATGTCAACAATATACATGTTATAGGATTGAATATTTACACAACATGATAACATTAAAGGGTTATGTTAATATAGTAAGTAGAACACATTAGAACATGATAAAACAAATATGACACTATTATTAACTACAAGTCCGTATGGACTACAAATCATGCATATACCAATAAAGTTTGTCCGTGCAGACTTCAACATGCTCATATATAGGTTTGTGCATTTAGGATGAAAGTAATAGAATGTTTATAACATGAAAACAATCAATTATACAAGAAGGAATAACTTAAAATGATGACCTACTCCTATGACCAAATTAGGGATTGCATAAAATCACCTTACTTGTGATTAATCCTTAGAGATCATAGGTTTATAGGAACATAATATAAATGCACTAATATGAAGAAGAGGGCCTCAGATCTAAGCTTATGAATGAACTGTTCAAGCAATAGCACAAAGGTGTAGGAGTATAAAAAGAATTGTTTTAAGTGAGGCTAATAAGACTAGTAGAGCAATTCCACTTTAGAATCCTTTCCTAGACTCACGGATGGGTTTCTTAGCTACTGTGAATTTGATTCTCAGGCTCCTCTTTTCTTATACATAAAAAAGCTATTTATAGGCTTAGGTTTTAAGGGTTTCTTGTCTATAGGAGGTAAAATCCTAATAGCAATAGGATTCATAGTCTAAATAGGAAAACCCTATTTCTAGAAGATTTTATGTCAGCAAGTCTATACGGACTTGTATGGCTTAGTCCATAAGGACCTAGGTTATATCCTTTCCTACCAGTCTATGGGCTTTGGGCAAGGTTTGAGTTAGTTCATACAAATATGATCTTGGACCTTGTCTAGGTTGACCATGGGCTTTAGGCTTGGTAGAGTTGATTAGGCTAGTATGAACCTAGATAGATGATGTCTGCACGGACCCTAAAGTAAGTTCGTGTGGACTTGCTTCCTAAAGGACTTATGTCATTACTTAAGAGCTTATTTCTATTGATCATCATAGGGTAAAAGGTGAGGTGTCTATAGTTGTCCCCACTTTGGTGTGTGCTGTGAAATGCCAAAATAATAGTGCATACCAAAGTACACGAGTTAGAAATACTTACCTAAAGTGAAGCTATAGTAAATATGAATTCCTACCCTAAAATCATTACAAAAGTTTTGCTTCTTCCCTTCGAATATAGGTACCTAAGGTTGTTTAACTAATGAGATTTTAATTAGATGAAAGATATTTTGATCTCAGCAAAGGTTATTTGATCACATGGAAGATGATTTTAGATTGGCTTGTTAGGATGAACCCAAAAAAATTATGGATTGGCATGTTAAGCTAAACCTGAAGGAATTATAGATTGGCTTGTTAGGCTGAACCCAAAATTATGAAGTTGAACTTCACAACATTGGATCAAACATAGAGTTAAATCCTAAATCTTGATGTATCTTTAAACAAATATATGAAGATTATATGTTTATGAGTGAATTGAGTGTGTATAGACATAAGTAAAATAAGTTTATGCAGATGTGATTGTAGTAGGTCTATGCGGATAGTGCTTAAAATAAGCCTGTGTAGATGGTGATTAAATGAAGTTTATGTAGACATTAGTATAGTAGGTCTGTTTAGATTTTTTGATAGATTGATAACTATTCATCTTTCTTCCTTCTCTTTTTCATTTTCATTCCTTTATTTTTTTTATTTTCTCTTAAGAAAACATAGTCCAATAGTGACTCACCCCTCTGATGACTCTCCCTCAATTTCCTTTGGCAAAATTGCATCTAGGGAAAAAGCTCCAATAAGTGTAGAATCTACATTTTTTTCTCGTCTATCGATGGAGGACATCTTCATGTTAATTTTAGATGGTTTTATGCCCTTTATGGCTACCAACTACCCTCAAAGCATTGCTCTGATGAACAACATTGGCTTTGGTGACCCAACTCTGATTTTACAGATTTTACCTACCATGCTTTCTCGGAAGTATGCCCCTAAGTATGCTTTCTTACCTTTATGTGCCTCATTGTGATAGTGGCTTCCTTTTCCTTAATTTTTTTTGCATTGTTTGGCATCTCTGGTTCGATAGGTTTGTATGAACTTGGTTTGCCTAGGGCAGACTTGGTCCGTGCAAACCTTGTCTTTAGTTACTAGTTCCAGTATAGTTAGCATAGTATTTTGAGATTTTCTATATGTGGTACCTTAGGAAGCCTATTTGGACTTATTAAAAACTATTTAAAGCTCATGGAACATATTACATGTTTGTGTATTCTAGATAGTTATAGTTCGTGTTGACTTTTTGTGGCCAATCTACTTATTATTTGTGCAGACTTCATTATTGAATTCTTAGTTCGTGTGAATGTTTGTCTTACTTACATGTGTTTTACCTTTTGTAGACACATTTTAAGTGTGGAGGCACCCTTTTTGGACCATAATAATGGTACTTGGTGATGCCCATCATGATAAAATAGGATAAGAGTGATAGGATTCCAAACATTCTTGGATCACCTGGTTGGTAGAGACTTTTGTCGAGATTTTTAGGCTCTTAGAGGTCATTTAGATAGGTGGATAGACATGATGTATACATTCCACCTACTATTTAGAAAGCAGGCCATAATGCCCTTTGATTGGGCTTTCATCATAGGAGTGTCATGTACGGGGCGTGCCATTGCTTTTAACAATTGTTACCACTACCTTTTGCTTTAACTACATGAGGTGAGGGAGTTGTTAGGTTTTATCCCTCAGGATCACTCTAAGAGCATTTGATGCACTGACTTACATGAGAGATGGATGGATGTAACTCTATCTAGTCAGTCCAAGGTTGATCAGTACGTGCACTACTTCCTCCTCTATTTGCTAGGCATAACATTATTTGCTAATGCCAATTGCAATATGAGTTGGAGCTTCCTTCTTATCTTAAAACATGTTGAGAACATTGGCTCTTAGAACTAGTGTTATTCCTCTCTTAGCTAGGTTTTTTGAAGCTTGGACATAGCTATTCACACAAAAAAGAGCCATCGATTTGTTCAAGGCTTCATGTTAGGTGTTCTAGTAAGTAATCTATTTTGAATCTTTTTTCTCACTTTATGTGGTCTTTTATAATTTTAACCTTGTGCATTTTGCTTTTATATGTTTAGGCATATGAGTTGCATTTACTACCTTGACCTTGTGAGCTATACATCGCTCGTCGATACCTAGTGATAGACAGATGGGTTCGATTATCTTTGTGACCTTTTAATGTATCTTCTCTGAAGCAACATCGCTAATATCTCAATTCTAAGACTTGGTATGATGTAAGTATTTCCTACACATGAGAACTCATTATTAGTAATTTAGGTGATTATAACTAACACTTACCCTTACAAGTTGACTTAGCATAATGGATCTTCCTGCTTGAAGAGATGCCACATTTTTTACATTCTGCTTAAAAATTATCTTCTCGAAGAATTTTACTAATCACTCTAGAGGCTTACTTATGTTTTATATGAGAGAGAGTATTAGGTTGGCATATAGGGCCTGATATACATCATGTCCCTCAGAGTCCTCCTAATTTGATGTTATTTGAGAGATATATTAATGATCTAGAGTTTATGAGAGGCATGACTGTAGGTATCCTAATGAGTACACTAATAGAGAATGATAGAGAGAGTTACCTTTCTTGGGTATCTACCCACCTACTACCTCAAATTCCTTATACCTCAGGACCTTCTCCTTCTCAGGTAAATTGCTTGGTCTTTTGCTCTTTATTTTTGAAAACATATTCTAACTGTGTGTTGTGTTGTAGCCTACTACTACCTCCTATAAAGCTGGACCTTCTTCGGCAAGAAAAAGGGTAAAGACTATAACTAGTTCTCCTAGTTCTCAATATTCACCTCCTCTCACTCATATTACTAGGATTGGAGTTTTTAGTCTGCCTATTAGTCAGTCATCACTACCTAATAAAGTCATGGGCACATTGACTAACATACCAAAGCTGAGCTATATACGATATGGCATGGATGGAGAGTTGTCTTTTGCTCACCTCCAAATTGAGGACAATTGGCTAGTTCCCTTTAAGCTAGATAACACCACACTAGTATGATATTTTTTGACTTTTATTGATCATTGTGTTATTTTGATTCGATGTGACCTTTTTATCCTGTTTTGAATAGGTAAAGAAGGCTCCAATAGAAAGGATCACTCGTATGGTGGAAGCTTTCAGAAGGCAATAATTGATGAGACTAGAGTCTTTGCTGTAAGTAATTTCTTGCAATGGTTATTTTGTTTAAGTGTGTATGTATACATGTCATGTATTGATCCTTCATTATTTTACAGAGTGAGTTGTCAAGGAGAGTTACTGCTTATCACGAGACTAGAAAGAAATTAAGAGCCTTAAAGATTTCTAAAAAGCTAGTGCTCTCGACTGATGATAAGGATGATACTAAAGAGTACAATAGATTGCAACTTTATTTTTCTTTTGAATAGGCCAAACTTTTATATATACAAATATTAGTACTAGTCTTTTAAATACAATCTTACAACCTTATATACAAATATTTGATAATTGATGACACTACCCATAATTGAATAATAATTCACCAAATGAGTGCCTTTTTGTAGCAAGAAAAGCTTTATAATTCTTAGTCCATGAGGACATGGTGCACAAAGGTCCATGCAGACATTCTCCATGATTGGTAACAAGCACAATTGTAAACCTATCTTAATTAGTCCGTACGGACTATAACATCGACTCTGGATGTTCTAATGTCTGTGCGAACTTCTTTATGTGTTTTGGATTCCTTGCTTTAGTAAGAAAAGAAAAGGTGAGGATTGGGGCCTATAAATACCTCCCTTCTCCTTTGTCCATGCCATATTTCACCTTATCTCTCACCTTTAGTCAACAATTGTTCAAAATTTTGGAATCAAAAGCCTTTTAGACTTTAAACATCCTTGCTCGCTTTTTTGCCTTTAGATTTTTTAGAAAAGTGAGGATTGAGCCCAACTTTTTGAATGCTACTGTGCAATACTAAGACCCTATCTTTCATGTGTTTATTTTTAATCACTAAGCGATTACCTCGACTATGGAAGAATTTGTTGCTATTTTAAACTATAAAGTTACTCTAGATAATCCTCTAGCTCTTCCATCTTTTGAGGAGCATTATCTTATAGATATTATCCTTACTTTGGGCATTTCTCCTTCTATGGCTTAAAAAGTGATTTAGGGTGTAAAACTAATTTCTCTATAAGTGATTTTAGATCTTGCTCACAAATTTCCTCTTAACACAATAGAGTGGACTAAATGCATGTTACTATGCATCCTTGGCATTTTATTGATGGTCACCTTTAAATATGAGCTTTGTGATTTTAAAGTCCTCTAATTCTAACCAAAATATGCTCCAATCATAATCCTTTTGGCATCTTCTTAGCTGAAACCATTCAAGGATTAGATGCTTTAAAGAGAAGGGACATTAACTTTGTAGCTGGAAGCCTATTTATCTTATAGGTATGTATATAGAGCACTTGTGGGTTTTCCCTCTAGCTTTTATTTTCACACTAATAGGTTTGCCTAATTTTTAACCTAACGGCTCTTTTTCTGAAGATTTAGTTGTAGGAAAAAATAGGCATGCTTGCACCTTTTCTAGAAAAGCTTTAGATTAAGTATGCTCTGAATCACTATTATGAAAGGAAGCTTGAGAAGAAGTTTAGTACTTATTATCAATGGACTGAATGGTTCAATACAGCTATTACAATTTGATAGAGATGTCTTTGGTAGAAGATCACCCATTTTTCTCTATCTTATCATTCAGGTTGTGTTCCTTTAATAAGATTGAGGCATGCTACATTTTATATCCCTTCTCGAATCCAACTATAATTTGGTCTATTATAATGGATCCCTTCTAAACCTTTGGGATTTTGAAGTTGACTTTTAACCTAACATTTCTTGCATTCTTTTTTTAACTTGTGGAATCATCATGCTATACTATCAGATGTGCCTAATCATGCAACTAATAGCAATATAAATATAAGTGATGATTACAAAGATTGGATTCTAAGTACATTTAAATACAATAGGACATTACTACTAAAGAAAAAATGTGAGGATAAAACTTCTATGTTTGAAAAGAAAAGATGTATTTAGACTCTTCTTTAGAGTTCAGTTACTTGTATAATGTTTCTCACTTAATGGAAGCTTGCATATCCATGATCATGACTAAATCATTGTTGCTATTAATTACATTTGAAACTATGCTATTTAATCTTAGCAAATATATTCATTTCCCATTAATGGTACTATTGTTACCAATTAGCCTTAAAAATGTTTTCTTGATTAGACATTTTCTCTCAAATCCCCTAACTTTTGCATTAAGTGACTAATAGGTTTTCACCTTATTGGAGTGTCCTATCTTTTGCATAAGCTACACTATTCAAGTTTTCAACTTAGTGGACTCTTCTTATATATATATATATATATATATCTTCGATAGTATTTAGCTCGTCCATTTTGACAAGTTCTGAGAACTTATTGCCTTCTAAGTCGGAGATCTTAACACCTTCATGATTGAATACCTTTTTGACTAAGTATACACCTTCCCAATTTGGCTTGAACTTTCCCTTGGGATCTGATAATAAAGGCTTAGTTTGTTTTAATACTAAATTACCTTCTTGTATGGGTCTAAGCTTGACTTTCTTATTGTAAACTCTAGCAATTCTCTTTTAATACAATAGCATATGATAAAGAGCTTTAACTCATTTTTCATCAATCTATGCCTACTATTCATATTTATTTCTAGCCTATTCTAATTTTAGTATTTTTGCTTCCAACATAACCCTGAGTGAAGGAACTTCAATCTCTATTGGTAACACTGCTTACATTTCGTAAACCAATAAATAGTACATGGCTTACGTAAATGTCCTAACAGTTATTCTATATTCCTATAGTGCAAAGGGTAACGTGTCTACCCAATCCTTATAGGTAACTATCAGTTTTTGCAAAATTTTCTTGATATTCTTATTGGCTGTTTCTACTACCATTAGCTTGATATTAGTATAGAGAAGACTTGTGATGCAAAATTTTGTATTTCTACAAGAGGTATTTGGCTTCACCCTAGAATTGTACTGTATTATCCATGATAACTTGTTGTCTACCTATAGATGATGTTTCTTTCAATAAATTTTACCATTTGTTTTACCCTCAATTTGTTAAAAGATTCAGCTTCAACCTATTTTGAGAAATAATCAATTGTTACAACTATATATCTATGCCATCTAGTAGCTAATGACCTTATTTCCCTAATTATGTATATTCACCATGTTGAAAATGGCTAGGGAAATGATAAATTGGTCAAACTATTAGGGGGTAAGTGACTTAGGTTCCTATAGATCTGGCACTTGTGACATTTTCTGACAAAGTTATAGCAATCTATTTTTATGGTTAACTAGTAGTATCCTAATTGCACAATCTTCTTAGCCAAGTTTTTTTCCATTTATGTGAGGACCATAAACACCTTTATACACCTCTATGAGTATTTTTTGAGACTCTAACTCGTCTACACATTTAAGCTGAGTGCCATCCAACTGCCTTTTGTACAACATTCATTGATAAGAAATGAACTGAGATAACAATTTTTGTAGGACCCTCTTATCTTTCTTATTTGCATGGTCTGGATGCTATCCAATTTCTAAGTTTACATGGATGTCATGGTACCAAGGAAATTGATATTTTTCTTATTCCATTGTAGTGCTGACTATACCTATATAGGTGGGGAATCTTTGTTTGTTGAAGTATATGGGTTTAGGCAAAATCCTTTTTGGTGAGGTTTGAGACTGACATTAAAGTGGCTAGGGCATCTATGACTTGGTTTTATTCTTTAGGGATATGATGGAAAGTACATTAATCGAATCCTATGGATCGATCTATGAGTATTCTAACATACTTGCTTAAATTCTCATCTTTAATCTCCCAGTTACCCTTCACCTGTTGTATAACTAGTATGGAATCCCTATATACATCAATTACTTTTGCCCCTAGTTGACATAAAGTTTTAAGTCCATAGATGCATGCTTTATATTCTGCTACATTGTTAGTTGTGTGGAATTCCAATTTCCTTACTAGGAAGATCTACTCACCTTCTAGATTAATGAGTAATACACCTACTACTATGCCTTTTTGGTTTACA
>CANXYI011184565.1:0-16407 GCA_948208565.1 Hura crepitans
AATAGTTTGCTAATAGAAAGAAAAAAAGAAAAGAAAAAAAAAAGAGAAAAGGGAGGCTGCATGTATCGCTCGAAAACCCTAATTCATAAATAGTACTTTTTGAGGCATGAATAGTATTTTTTGAGCAATTGGGTCATACTGAGGTGGCTGAGAGGGAGTACTAGTCATGAAACTATGATGGGTGAAATAATGATGAAAACAAAGTTATTTGGAGTAACCACTAAACTAATAAAATTTTTTACGTCGATATCTAGTGAATAGTGCACTTAGTTTACATTGAGTGGTAAAATGTTCTGGATATGCTTGAAAGGACCTAGAAATTGCACCACTTGAAGGTGAAGATTCCAATTAGTCTAATGGTGCTAAAATTAAAATTTTCAATCAATAAGTATTTTATCTAAATTTCATAAAAATGTAATTGATTAATTAATCGAGTTCCCATTGGTTTTTGAACTCGAGATTTTAGGCATTTCTAAATTGGGAAATTTTGGAATTTTTTGTGCTTAAAGGAAAATTTTGGAGGCATCAAGAATTAAAATTACATTTTCAAAGATTAAAATACAAATAGGATTAATCATAGCCATTAGATTGCCATGTGGCACGATCATGGCCATCTATGGTCTTAAAATAAAAAAGATAAGCATGTATATATGTAACACTAGATCAAAATCACTCATCTTCTCCCCATTTTCTCCCATGGTCAACACTATGCTCACTCTCTCTCCTCTCTTTATTTCTTTATAATTTTGCCAAATTTCTAGGAAATGATTTACTTGGTATATGTAAAATGATCCTATTTGCATTTAGAGCTTTAACTCACTATCAATTTTGCAAGGAAGGGGCATTTTAGTGGAAAAAGAATAGTTTGAAATTTAAGGATGCTTGATTTAATGATTTTGCTATTATTTTTGAGTTCAGAGTAGCGCAAATTTTTCTGTGAATTTTTCTAATATGTTACTTATTATGGAATTTAGTGAAATTAGAGGAAAGCAAGGATAAAGAAAAAGAGAACCTATGAAGTGTTGTTCAAGGCATTGAATAATTGCTCTATAAGTGTATTTGATAGAATATGTAAGCATGTGTGTGAATTATGCATTTTCAAGTACGTGTGCATTATGTCACTTTGTTAGATTTAAGGGTTAGGATAACCCTAAAATGGACTTAGTGGTACATTAGGGTTTATGGTATGTTAATTAACTATTATGAATGGAAATTGGGTGGAAAATAAAATTAATGGTGAAAAACTAATGTTGGTTAAATGGTATGTATAAAAGGGACATAATAGGAATCAAATGATTTTATGATTATAATTATTGTAATTAAAGTGTATTAGACTTAACTATATTGGTACATTATGCATGGGATATGTACATAGAGGAATGTGAAAGATGATGAGAATGTACACATGAAACATGAATATGTTTGTGTGATGGAATGTGTAATGCATAATCTATGCTAGCATATGGTGTTTAGTTATGTGTGTTGCTAGAATGATTATGTGATTATTGTAATATGTATTAGGAAATGGAATGTGGAAAATGGTCACTCATATGAGATATGGGATGATGTTAATAATGGTGAAATGGCATTATGTAAATGTGGTTACATAATGTACCATAAATTGATAAATGGTTGGCTACAAAGTATATGTAAATTGGATAAATAAGTGATTCGAATTTGATATGAAAAGGTGTACATAAGATATGTAATTTATACATAACGAAAGTGAAATGTGGATAACCCTTATGTGTTAGACACTAAAGTCAAATGTGGATAACCCATATATGTTAGACAACCTACTGGATAGGTTGACTAGTTAATTACGGATGTAGTAGCTACTAGGATAATTTGGTGTCATGTTTCATATGGGTGCAGTCGTCGTGAGGTCCATGAGGGCCACTATGACCACCCCTACTAGATTCTCGAAGAAACCCAATAAGCGGCGCATTTCCCATCAGGTCACCCATCCTAAAATTTCTCCCAAGGTTATTCGTTTAACTTTTATTAATTTCACTCTAGATTGTGTTATCTGACTCTAAAACCACTTTTGTCAGTTCCTATAGTTCATTTAGGTTAGGATCAATATGATCCAGTCATTATAGAAGAAATCTATTGACACTCAATTATCACCTAAAAATTCCACAGCATAACGATTGGTCGGGTCCTATCCTAAAATGCGAACAAGCTCGTTTAAACACTTCTACAAGCAATTCATCACACCTAGCCCATCTGGTCCCCCATTCTCAGCCTATCATCATCATCTAACACATATCAAACTCAGGCTTTAGGCCACAAATAAAATATGCAAACATAGAACCTCAGGCTGACATCAACAGCATATATCATATATAATCATTCATTCACCAAAGAACATGTACAATTACTTAATTTACATCAGTGAATCATATTCACTTAATTACATTACATTTCCAAAGCTTAAATACACTTTCCTACCCATTTCCCACCTAAGTACATGGATATTATAGCTGTACAAATTTTACTTCCAAAGTCTTCACTTGTATCCTCTGATCTGCTATCGTCACACTTTATGAGGCAAGTCCCACTGTAGTGTACCTATGCACTAAAATTGGTATGCTGAGTATATGAAATACTCAATGGTGAACTTAAAGTAGTTTAATCATGTTATAACATTATTAATTTATCTAAGCAGTTTAAAAATGATTTTATTTGATTATATAACTTAACTAATCATTAGGTGTGCCAAATTACTAAAATACCTCTAAGGTAGTTATCTGGTCTGAAATAGTATTTTTGACTTAGCTAAATCATTTAAAGTGAGGACTACTATTCTTAACATTCATACTTTGTGAGAATCACTTAATCTGTTTCATAGGTGAAAAATTACTAAAATACCCTTTTTGTAGTTTTATTACTTTTTCTAAAAAGGCCATTCACCTCTACTTAACACTTAATTTACTTTACTGTAACCAGTCTAACACATCTATTCAAAATGTCTAAAATATCCTTTAGCTTGCATCTTATCAGAACTTTAGAAATACTGTCCCATTATGCTTAATTCTCATGTTCATAATCAGTCTATGTATTTACTTAATTAAATTCTCTAGCCCGACTAGGAAGATAACACTTTAAGACACTAGATCTAAAGGGAAAATAAACTAGTGCAGTGGTCCTTATTATAGACCTATGCTACTGCACTAACATGTGTGCCATAATGGAGATCACCCGTAGCCTCCCTAGACACAATAAAGACAACTATGTCGCATACTGGAGATCAGCCAATGGGCCTCACTAACCATAATGAGTGACTGTGTGACATAACAGAGATCAGCCTGTAGGCCTCCCCAATCACAAACCATCAAGAACTGGGTGACATAATGGAGATCAATCCATAGACCTCTCCAGCCACCAATGAATACCATTAATAATTGGGTGACATAATGGAGATCAATCCAAAGACCTCTCTATCCACCAATGAACTAGCAACTGCAAAACCCTAAGTTGACTGATCAACCCATCCAGTGGGTGTCTAACCAATGGGCTAAGTAGCTTAATTTAACTTCATTTATTGATCAAAAATATTTTTATAATATTTAGGTGTCAAAAATAGACAAATAAAAATTTTTATCTCGTACTTTGAAATTTTATTCAAACTGGTATAGCCACTTTTTGGCTCTATCGAGTAAAATTCCATTAGAAGATTTTAGTCTGTTATGATCAAAAATCAAAATGCCTTATAGTGTGATTTATTATAGCATTTCCATTTGAAAAGTTAATACTTTCTAGTCAAGTGACATTTTTGCTTTAGGTAGAGGTCAATTAGACAGTTACAGGTCATTTCGACCACTTTTTAAGTTAGCTTTCTAGGACTATTTTAAGTCCAATTTCAATTCAGTTTTCACTATTCTTTTTAGTATTTTACTGGGCACTAGGCCAACTGAAACTGGCCTAAGTCCATGGCTAAAAATCTAGGTAATAAAGCCAATTGAAACTGGGCCAATTCCATAGCCAAAATCTAGGCAATAAAGCCAACTGAAACTAGGCCAATTCCATGGCCAAAATCTAGGCACAATTGCCATTCATATGCATATTTCAACTTTAGCCTCTCAAGGCACAACTAAGGTTCAACTTACTAACTTATCGGAGGTTACCTTTTTAAGTAATTATTCCAAACCTTAAACACATATTTTAGTCCAACTTTTCCTTAGCCATTTCAAGGCACATTTCAAGTTTTGTTGTTACATTATTATGTCATATAGTTGTCCAATTCTCTTAATCAGTTCATGCTAATAATCAAGCCTTACTAGTATACTTAGCTAACACTTTAACAACTTGAAAATTCATGCTAACAAGCCATACATAGCTCTCGGGTATTTAAGAAAAATAGGCTTAATTTCCATTCATTTAGGCATAATAACATCATTCAATCCAAATTACATGCCATGAACTCAAATATGGGTATAAACATCTCAATCTAAGCTATTATAACAAAAGCACAAAATAACATCTCTAGAATTACCCATGGTAGCTCACGGCCATAAGCACAAATGCACATTCCATGGTGAATTCCACACCCAAACTTTCATAAATCACACCTTAGCATGCCAAGCATTGTAAATTCATCTTAGGCAGTAAAATTCTCATTCAAACTACCTTAGGTAGCAAATTCCAATAAACAATTTTAAGCCAAATATGCAAACACTTAAGAATACAATTTCCATTCCATAAAACTTTCAACTTAATCAATGTTTCTAAAGAGGAATTGAAACCTAAACTTAACTATTCAACCAACCAAATCCCAAATTCATTAGCCTAAACACCCATACATATGAGAAAAAGGCTATAAATTCACTTACATATCTCTTTGAAGATGTCAATCCCATCTATGATCAAGTTGCCAACCCAATTGCAACTTCTACAGTGAATTTGTGCCCCTTTGTGACCTCCAAGCTGGCCACGAATCCCTCATAAACACCACCACACACATGTTAAATATGAGTTAAAATCAAAAATCACCTAAAAAGCCTAACGAATGAGAGAGATACAGCCATGAACTCACCTCACATACATAATTCTGAACTATTCAAGGTCTGTCTCTTTTGATTTTTTTCTCCCAAACCACAACTCCTTGTGGCCTGATTCTTTTTCCTAGTGGTGCCTAACATCCAGAGGAAATTTTGGTACTAGAATTACCTTATTTGACTACTGGAGTAGGAAGATATGGCATGAATACTCTAAAAGTGGCATCGGCATTTAAGCAAAAGGGAGGAAAATTGGTTTTATTCTTTACAAGTGGAAATCGACTTGTCTTGGCTTCCTTGCCACTTGGAAAGTGGGCTAAGCCACTTGGCAATATTGTGGACCCCATTTTGACACCTCAAACTTGTCCTAGTAATTCTCGAACCATCTCGATTTTTTGGAAAACTTTGAAAATTCATAAAAATTCACTCGAACCTCTAAAAATTACACCATTTATTTCAAAATTCCTATTTTAATCCTTTCTACCTGCTCATGAATTTTTGTAGCCAAATTCCACCGATAGGGCAATTTTCAGACTACCTCAATTTGTATACCGACCTCGAAAATTATGAGAATTTTCAAACAACCTCTGATTCCAAAAATTCTTTCACCATTAGACTCAATGTAATTTTTAAGCTTCAGGGTTCACTATTTTCAGGTCTGTCCGACATATCCTGGGTCAATCCTGACTCAAAAAATTTTTATTATCCTAATGGGTAGCCTTCAACTCGAAATGAATAATTGGTTTTGCTAAATTTTTAAATTTTTCCTTTTTCATTAAATTAAGGCCCCTCAAAGTTTCATAACCTATGCCACTACCTCAATCCACATGCAAGTGACCCTGCACCCCGGGTGGACTCCTCAAACCCTATGGCACTGTTCACGGAGCCTCGAAACATGGGCATTACATTTCTTCCCCTCTTAAGAAAATTTTGTCCTTGAAATTTCCTGAAGCAAATAAGGTAGGATACGGAGCTCTCATTTGCTCATCTAGCTCTTAGGTAATTTCCTCTATTACTTTTATACCTCCATAGCCCTGTAGCAATGGTGTGGAATCATTTCTGCAACTATCTCATTTCACGAGCCATAGTCTATACTGTTTCTTAGTCATAACTTATATCCAGCTATTTCTTAATAGTTGTCATCAAAGTCATATGTAACTAATCCAATTTGTGCCCCTTGAGCATAGAACATAAAAGCACTGTGTGTTGCTATAGCTCAAGTGGTAATACAAGTTTGTATGCTAGAGATCCTAACCCTATCAGTACCCCCATAGGGTTTGATAACTTGGGACTCAATTACCTTTTTCCTGGACCTTTACACTTATTTCCTTGGAAAAACTCTAGAACACTTTATTTCTAACTGAATATTTAGCAGTTTCCTGCTTTAAGTCAACATAAGATTCTAGTCTAATCTACTGCTTTAAGCCTTTTTTTTATTCATTTCACTTTTCTTTAGCCTCTTTAATTAAGTCTACTATGAATACTTTCTATCTTAAATCTCCCCCCAATCATGAAAGGTCCTGGATTGTTTATCATACAATGCCTCATAGAGGTCTATTTCTAACTAAACTGATTACTATTATCATAGGCAATCTTTGCCAAATACATGTACATATATCAGTCAATCATAGGCTTACTAATATCATCTCTCAGCATATGATCAGCTATCTGTATCAACCTCTCTAACTGTCTATCAAGCTAAGGATGATAAACTAACTGACGAGCAAGTCTGGTGCCTAAAACTACTTACAGCTTCTGCCAAAATCTAGCAGTAAAATAAAATCTCTGTCCACCTGATATTCACTGGCACAACATGAAATCTAATGGGCTCATCACTATATAGTCTAGCCAATTTATTTAAAAACTATTCCATCCTAATCGAGTAACTAGAACTATCTTGACTATTTGTCAATAATTATTTATGCACCACCGCATTTACCTTTACTTAATAGTAAACTCATTACAAAACTTAGAGTAAGCTTTTCTCATTATCATTGTGGTTTAGCTATAGGGTACAATAATTTAAAAGAATTTTGATACTCAGCTTCTACCTGTTGGCATATCATATATTGAGTATTATTTCTACCATATTTCTTTCCATACCAAGTCATCAAGAAATAAAATTTCCAAGCTTAGATTTTTCATCCCAAAATGGCCATAAAATGAGGAGACTCATATATTTTCTTAAACATCTGCAACTCATACCCTCTGTACAAAATGTACATGATCTATTTTGGTGAGTCCACTACTCACTTACTATCACTGAGACCTTATGGTCTTCCCCTCTTTAGCTTTGCTAATTATTTAAACCATTTACTTATCCCTCACCTGATTTGCTATCTAAAATCTGACTTTACTTGCAACTTAGCCATTGCTACCTCATCTGAAATAACTAGTAACTTGACATTCATAATCTCTCTAGGTCACCATAAATTTCCCTATACTTAGCATCAATTGGCACATTAGCTTTCACTAGTAGGTAGTCAATCAGGCAATCAAAATCCTGAATCAACTCTACCCAGCTTCTTTATCTCAAGTCCCTTTTCCTAAGTAAAGGATGTTCAAACTCTAATATTCCTTCTCTCGTGGCTTTAATTGTCTGGAGGCACAAGTCTCCCACTTTCTATCTCACATTAACATCTAATAAGCCATTTAGTGAAGTACCCTACACATAATAAGGTCCTTACCCTATTCAAGTTGAATTAGGATAGGAGCCTCTGTCAACCTCTGCTTCCATTTAATAGAATTGTTTTGACATTTATTACCCCATACAATCCTCACCTCCTTTCTTATTAGTCTAATCATAGGAGTAACAATGATGGAAGTCCTCTTACAAGCCCTCTATAACCTCAAATCTTAGTTACATTCCCAGAGGGTTTCAATTCTAACACTGCCTTGCCTTTACTAGGGCTAAATTCTGACTATCTCTATTGAAATTAGGTGGTCCAAAAGAAAACTTCACTTGCCTAATTCACACTTGTTGAGTTGGGCATACAACTATCTTCCTTTCAAGGTCTGTATCACAGCCCTTAGATGCTGTTCACACTCTTTCTCATTCCTAGAGTACACTTGAAGATTATCCAGGAACACTATTATCACTGGTCTATATAAAATTAAAAGCTTTGCCTATTGCAACCCATGAAATTGCTAAGGCATTAGTGAGCCCCGATGACATCACCAAAGACTCATAATGTTCTTATTGGGTCCTGAAAATAATTTTAGTAATATTAGTTCCTTAAATCTTTAGCTGATAGTATCTAGATCTCAAATCAACTCAAAAGATCATCCACCAAAATAAGGAATACAGATCCTACACATTCATTCTATTTTAATCACTTTTAGGGTAATACATAACCCAAGCAATATTTCTTTCCTTCTCATAGTCAGCTTAAGCACTCACTAAAAAACTATACTAGGTTTAATAAAACCCTTATCACATAGCTTTTACAGCTATACTCTTAGTGCTTTTATTTCAATAGATGCCCTCCTTTAAAGAACTATAAACACTGGAGCAATACCAAGATACACCTCCACTTTAGAATTCAACTTCCTCCGAAATGATAACGCTAGTAGCTCAATAAAAATATATTAGAGAACCAAACTCTAACTAATAGATATGCTAGATCAGAATTAAATTAGTCTGATCAGTACCTTAGGCTAAATATGCCTCTCTCCTATTGAAGGAGTTATTTTATCCTAATAACAAGGATAAAATTGTCCAAGAAATTTCTTTCACCATTCACTATCTCTAACAGTCTTCATACAGTCTAGAGGTTTAACTTCCTCTAGTTACCCTTTGTCTTAATTGATACTTAATAAGCCAATCCATCTTAGGAGTACCTCAATATATTGAAATACAAGTTAGTCAAACCAACAATAACTCATGCCCCTAAATCACTAGAGGCATCTTTTATACCTCCCTTTCACAATCACACACTGCCCTATAGGGCTGTTAACTCCAATGTCTATATCACTTGCTCAAGCCCTATCTTTTTATTCTATACTGGTGCAGTACATGCACATAAGGGCATCAAATCAGGGTCTATCATAGATAAAACTGAAACATTAGATAAATAGAATACTAATCATACTACCTAGTGCTGTAGCCACTTTTCAATCTCATTATACACTGCTTGGCCAAAGCACAAGCCTTAACTTTAGTACACTAACTAGCACTAGACTACTCTCATGTAGTCTATTTTTGACCCTACTTTGGGGTATAACATTGGATATCTATGCCTGACCAGTCTCTATCTATCTCTGAGGACATTTTCTCACTGTAGTGGTCTCTACACATTAGAGACATTCTTCTCACTTGCCTCTTCAGCACTACTCTCAATGCATTTTCTAACAATAACCACACATGGGTAATCTACTCCTGGTACCCTCTCTAGTACTGGGACTTAAACTAAAACTATGCCTATAACTAGCTCTCTTTCCTTGTCTTATCAATTTAATACTGCACTGGGCTGTCCTATAGTGCTTTGCCTCTTTTTCTAAAAGAGGTCTCTTCTTACTGGTACCAACTCTTTCTTACCACCTGCAACTAGTACTATACTGCCAACTCCCTCTTTCTAAGGTTTAGCTGTCTGGATCTTTGATTTTACATTTAATCCTATAAGGAATCTCTCATATTTTGTATATGTGTCATTAAAAAGAATTTCCTCAACATACATTAAAAATCTAGTAAAATCCTTTCATGTACTAATTTTCACTGTACCAAGACAGGGTTTTTCCTGCCTATCATTAGTCAGTCACTCCTAACTCTAGCTGTAAGCAGCATAATTGGGTTCAGATGCTGATACAAGATCTACTCTTTGTATACTATGGTTGTCAAACCAATTGATTCCATAGCCCCTTCCTTAGGCAACTAGACTAGTTATTTCTGTACTACAGAAGTCTTTCCTTTCTTAGCCTCAGACGGCGTAACAGTTCAAAGGAATTAAAACTTAACCCTTTGATATCCATGTACTTTACCAAGGAACATTGAACCTTTGCTCTGATACCACCAAATGTGACACCCCCTACTAGATTCCTAAAGAAACCGGATAAGCAATGCACTTCCCACTAGGTCACCCATCCTAAAATTTCTCCCAAGGTCATTCATTTAACTTTTTCTAATTTCACTCTAGATTGTGCCATCTGACTCCAAAACCACTTCCATCAATTCCTATGGTTCATTTAGGTTAGGATCAATATGATCTAGTTATTATAGAAGAAATCTACTGACATTCAATTATCACCTAAGAATTTGGCTGCATAACGGCTGCCCAAGTCTATCCCAAATTTTGAACAAGATTATTTAAACACTTCTATAAGCAATTCATCACACCTGGACCTATCTAGTCCCCTATTCTCAACCTATCATCATCATCTAACACACATCAACCTCAAGCCTCAAGCCACAGATAAAATATGCAAACATAGAGCCTCAGGTTGACATCAACAGCACATATCATATATAATCATTCATTCACGAAAGAACATTTGCAATTACTTAATTTACATCAGTGAATCATATTCACTTAATTACATTACATTTCCAAAGCTTAAATATACTTTCCTACCTATTTCCCACCTAAGTACATAGATATTATAGCTTTACAAATTTTACTTCCAAAGTCTTCACTTGTATCCTCTAATCCGCTGTCATCACGCTTTACGAGACAAGTCCCACTGTAGTGTACCTATGCACTAAAATCGATACACTGAGTGTACAAAATACTTAGTGGTGAACTTAAAGTAGTTTAATCATGTTGTAACATTATTAATTTATTTGAGCAATTGAAAAATGATTTTATTTGATTATATAACTTAACTAATCATTGGGTATGCAAAATTACTAAAATACCCCTAAGGTAGTTATCTGGTCTGAAATAGTATTTTTGACTCAGCTAAATCATTTAAAGTGAGGACTACTATTCTTAACATGCATACTTTGTGAGAATCACTTAATCTGTCTCATAGGTGAAAAATTACTAAAATACCCTTTTTGTATTTTTATTACTTTTTTTGAAAAGGTCATTCACCTCTACTTAACACTTAATTAACTTTACTGTAACTGGTCTAGCACATCTGTGTAAGATGTTTAAAATTTCCTTTAGCTTGCATCTTATTAGAACTTGAGAAATACTATCCCATTATGCTTAATTCTCATATTCATAATCAGTTTGTGTATTTACTTAATTAAACTTTTTGGCCCGACTAAGAAGACGACACTTTAAAACACTAGATCTACAGGGACAATAAATTGGTACAGTGGTCCTCATTTTGGACCTATGCTGCTGTACCAGCATGTGTGCCAAAATAGAGATCAGCCATAGCCTCTCTAGACACAATAAAGATAATTGTGTGGTATAATAGAGACCAGCCAGTAGGCCTCTCCAACCACAATGAGTGACTATATGACATAATAGAGATTAGCTAGTAGGCCTCCCCAGCCATAAATGATCATCAAAACATGGTGACATAATGGAGATCAATTCGTAAATCTCTTTAACCACTAATGAATACCATCAATAACTGGGTGACATAATGAAGATCAGTCTATAGACCTCTCTAGCCACTAATAAACTAGCAGTTACAAAACCCTAAATTGACCAGTCAACCTATCCAGTGGTTGTCTAACCAATGGGCCAAGTAGCTTAATTTAACTTTATTTATTGGCTAAAATTATTCTCATAATATTTAGGTCTCAAAAACATACTATCAAAAATATTATCTTATACTTTGAAAATTTATTCAGACTGGTATGGCCAGTTTTTTGCTCTATCAAGTAAAATCCCAAAACAATTCTTAAGTCTGTTGCTACCAAAATTCAAGATGTCTTATATTATTATTTATTAGGGCATTTCCACTTAACATATTAATACTTTCTATCTAGTGATATTTTTGGTTCAGGTAAAGGTCAATTGGACATTTATAGGTCATTTCGACCACTTTTGGAAACCACTTTCCTAGGACTATTTTAAATCCAATTTTAACTTAGTTTTCACTAACCTATTAAATATTTTTTTCTGGGCACAAGGCTAATTGTAACTAGGCTAAATCATGGCAAAAATATGGGCACAAATGCCAATTAAAACTGGGCCTAGTCCATGGCCAAAATCTAGACACCAAGCCACTAAAACTAGGCTAATTCCATGGCCAAAACATGATTTAGCCCTAGCCTCTCAAAGGCATAAATAAAGTTCACTTTAAGTTATTATCTTAAGCTTTAACTTTATGTTTTAAATTAAAGCTTTCTTAGCCATGTTCAAGGTATAATCTCAAGGTGTATAATGTGTTGTTACTAGGTCATATACTTAGCTATTCCATATCCATTTCATGTCCACAATCAAGCTAAAATAATACACTTAATTAACACTTACTAGCATTGAGCTTCATATCAAATTTCCTTGCCTAATGCCTTTGGGTACTTAAGAAAATTGAACTAACTTTCCATTCTTTTCGACATAATTACAACATTTAATCAATTCCACATGCCACTTACTCAAATGTGGTTATATGCACCTTAATCTAAGCTAAGTCGATTAAGGCATAAGCAACATTTCTTGTTAACCATTCATTATAGCTCATGGGTATAAGCAAGTCCACACATTCCATGATGATTTCTTTTGCCAACTTTACTTAATTCATATCCTAACATACCAAAAATCTTTTAAATCCATCATAGGCACTAAATTACTCATTCAAACATCCATAGGCAACAAATTCTAGCAAGCATTATTAAGTAAATTTAGTAAACACTAAGAACACATGCTCAATTCCACTAAATACTCAAGGAAATCAACCTAACTAAGGAAATTGGTGCAGAGGTCTGGGAAAAGGGTACTTGAGTCCCAAGTTATTAGATCCTATGAGAATACTAATAAGGTTAGGACCTCTAGCATACAGGCTTGTATTACCACCTGAGCTACAGCAAAACATAGTGTTTTTATGTTTTGTGCTCATGAGGAATAGATTAGAACAAGTACATATGACTTCGATGATAGCTATTGAGGTATAAGTGGATATGAGTTATGACTAAGAAATAGCATAAAGTATGGCTCATGAAGCGAGATAAATGTAGAGATGAGTCTAATCATTTCAATTTTCAATCTGGTATAATCATACTACTTTCAGCCTTTTTCTAACTCATTTTAATTTTCTTTAGCCTCTTTAATCAAGTCTACTCTGAAGACTTTCTATCTGAAATCTCACTTTGACATGAAAGGTCTTGCATTACCTATCATACAATGCCTCTTAGGGGGTCCCTTTCTAAACTAAACTAATTATTGCTATCATAGACAATCTTTGGCAAGAATAGATATGCAAATATATCAGAAAACCATAAGCTTACTAATTTTGTCTCACAACATGTGATCAGATATCTGTATCACCCACTCTAACTATCCATCAAATCAAGGATGATAAACTAGGTGATGAGCTAGTATGGTGTTTAAAGCTACTAGGAGCTTCTGCCAAAATCTGGAAGTAAAATAAAATTTCTATCCACATGACTATCATTGGCATAACATGAAATCTGATGGGCTCATCACCATGTAGTCTAGCCAATTTGTTAAAAACTAACCCATCCTAACCGGGTAACTTGAACTACCTTAACCCTCTATCAGAGTTAGCTTTTCCTATTCTCACTTTGATATAATTATAGGATACAATACTTCAAAAGGATTCTGATGCCTAGCTTCTACCTACTAGCATAACAAATATTGGGTTCAATTCTAACACTACCTCACCTTTTCTAGGGCTAATTCTGACTCTCTCTATTGAAACTATATGTCCCAAAGAAAAACTTCATTTTCCTGGGTCACATTTGTTGAGATAGGCATATAACCATCTTCCTTTTAAGGTCTATATCACAACCCTCAGATGTTGTTCCTCCTCTTTCTAGTTCCTAGAGTACACTAAAGATTATTTAGGAATACCATTACCATTGGTCTATATAAAATTAAAAACCTTATCTATTACACTTTATGAATTGCTAAAGCATTAGTGAGCCCCAATGACTTCACCAAAGACACACAATATCCACATTGGGTCCTAGAAACAACCTTTGTAATATCAAATTCCTTAAATCCTAGGCTGATAGTATCTAAATCTCATATCAACTTTAAAATAAAGAAGACCAGCCTCTCTCAATGATCAAGCAGATTGTTCACCAGAATAAGGGATACTGATCCTACAAAATCACTCTGTGCAAATACCTTTAAGGCAATGCACAACCTAGCTAACTTGTCTTTCTTTCTCATAGATAGCTTAAACACTTGTTGAAAAATTATACTGAGTTTGATAAACCCTTATCATATAGCTTGTGTAGCTATACTCTTAGTACTTTTATTTCAATGGAAGCCTTCCTTTAAAAAAAACAATAAACACTAGAGCAATACCAAGATACACCTCCACTTTAGAATCTAATCCTCTTCAAGGGAATAACCCTAATAGATTAATAAGAATATATTGGAGAACTAAGCTTTAACTGATAGATATACTAGATCAAAATTAAATTAGTCTAATCAATAACTTAGGCTAAACATGCTTTTTGCCTCCAAAAGTAGTTATTATATTTGATAACAAGGATAAAATTGTCTAATAGATTTTTCTCACCATTAACTATCCTGATCAATCTTCGTATAGTCTAGAGGGTCAACTTCCTCTTGTTACCCTTAATCCTAGACTAATACTTGATAAACCAATCCATTCTAGAAGTACCTCAATATGCAACTTAGTCAAACCAACAATAATCCATGCCCTTAAATCCTTAGAGGCATCTTTTATACATCCCTTTCATAATCACACACTACCCCATAAGGCTATTGACTCTATTGTATAACCTAACTTGCTTAGGCCCTATTTGTCTACTATGTATTAGTCCAGTACATACACATAAGAACATTAAATTAGGACTTATCAAAGCTAAGACTGAATAATTAAATGACAACATATCACTCACACCATCTGGTGCTATAGCCACTTTTTCAATCTCACTATACACTACCTGGCTAAACCACCAGCCTTAATTCTAACACCCTGACTAACACTAGACTACTCTCTTGTAGTCTATTTATGACCCTCTCTTTAGGGTATAACATTGAATATCTATGCCTAAGTAGCATCTATTTGTCCCTAAGGATACTCTCTTTATGGTGGCCTATAACACAACATTAAAGACATTTTTCTCACTTGCCTCCTCTACACTACTCCTAGTGCCTTTTCTACCAACAACCACACATAGGTGGTCCACCCCTAGTACCCTCTCTATTACTGGGACTTAAACTAAAACTATGCCTACAACTGACTCTTTTTTCTTGTCTTACCAATCTGGTACTGCACTGGGCTATCCCATAGTGCTTTGCCTCTTTCTCTAAAAAAGGTCTCTCCTTACTAGTACCATTTCTTTCTGTCACATGCAATTAGCACTGACACTGCCAACTCCCACTTTTTGAGGTTTAGTTATTTGTATCCTTAATTCTACATTTAGTCCTATAAGGAATCTCTTATATTCTGTATATATGTAATAAAAGTAATTTCCTCGACATACTTTAAAATTTTGGTAAAATCCTTTCATGTGCTACTTTTTCATTGTACCAGGATAGGGTTTCTCCTACCTTTTATCAGTCAGTCACTCTTGACTCTAGCTACTAAGCAATATAACTAGGTTTAACTACTGAAAAATAACTTTCTCTCTATATACTATGGTTGTCAAAATAATTGATTCTGTAACCCTTCATTAAGCAACTAGACTAGTCATTTTTGTATTACAGAAGACTTTCATTCTTTAGCCTCAAACAGTGTAACAATTTAGAGGAATTAAAACTTAACCCTTTAAATCCATATACTTTACCAAGGAACATTGAACTTTTGCTCTGATACCACCAAATGTGGCACCCCCTACTGGATTCTTAAAGGAACCTAATAAGCGGCGCACTTCCCTCCATGTCACCCATTCTAAAATTTCTCTTAAGGTTATCCGTTTAACTTTTATTAATTTCACTCCAAATCATACTATCTGACTCAAAAATCACTTCAATCAGTTTCTATGGTCCATTTAGGTTAGGATTTATATGATCCAATCATTATAAGGGAAATCTACTAACACTTAAATCCTACCTAAAAATTTGGCAACATAACGGTTGCCCGGGTCATATCCCAAAATTTAATCAAGCCTGTTCAAACACTTCTATAAGCAATTCCTCCATACTTGGACCCATCTGGTCCCCCATATTTAGCCTAACATCAACCTATCATCATTATCTAACACAAATCAAACTCAAGCCTCAAGCCACAGATCAAACAAGTAAAAATATAGAGCTTCAAGCTCACATCAGCATTAACATCACATATAATCATTCATTCACCAATGAAAATGTATAATTACTTAATTTACATTAGCAACATATAATCAGTT
>CANXYI011184714.1:0-12481 GCA_948208565.1 Hura crepitans
GCCCTCCTTTGCTCGTATCACAACTTATAAGGAAAAATGTGTCATAATCAAAGAATACAACTAATCTCCCTTTTGAGCTTTTTTTCAAAAGCTATAAAAATGGAAATAGGCAATTGAACTTAGCCCTCAATCTATCTCATGCAAAAATAATTAGCCATCCATTTAAAAAAAGGGGGAAGGATTAGAGCAAAAATATAGAGATTTACTTGTTAAAGCTATCTCTATTAAGAAGAAAAATTAATAATAGTTCACCCTTTTCTCGGTATAAACATAAGTCAAGAAAACGATAATCTTTTAAGTAATGTAGAGGCTTGAATCATTGACTTAAAGATAAAATAAGGAATGTTAGGGAGTAACCATAAAAAAGAATAAAAGATTAAAAGCTTGAGATAGCACCTCTGATTCGGCCCACATGGCATCTTCAAGTTTAGACTAGTAGAGCCTGAAAAATCAAGCCTCCAGAACTCATACTTCTTATGAAACTCAAATCTCAAAACTCTTAGGCACTAGTTCAGTGAGAATATTATTGATAACTAAGATGGACTTTAAGGTATGAGGAGATCTGAAGAAGAAGGCTTAGAAATCAAGGGGAGTGATTGGGTTAAAAGAAGAAGAAGAAGAAAAAGAAAAGGAGGCGGCAGAAGAAGAAGAAGAAAAAGAAAAAAAAAAGAAAAAAGAGAAGAAGATATGTTGGCTGGTTAGGGAAATAGAAGGAGAGAGAAAAATTAATGGGCTTTTACATATAGTTTTGAAGGTCCAAATGTCAATTTTTCCCTTGAGGTTTTCTCTTAGCATAAAAATAAAATCAAAGGAGTTTTTGTCTTTTCAATGTTTGAGACATATTTTCTAAAAAAAAGTAATAATTTTAGATATTCAAGGAACTTTATATAAAATGTAATTTAAAAAATTATTAATAATTAGTTAATTTTTCTATTCAAAAATCTAATTATATGAAATTTAAACCATTGCCAGGTTTGACAATAAACTTATTTATATCAGCTGAGTAACATATATAATGTTTTTCTTATAAAATCGAAAAAAAATTCAACTTATTTATTTAAGTTGAATAACACATATAATGTTTTTCTTGTGAAATATAAAAAAAAGTTATTAGTATTGAAAATCAAATTAATTTTTTTAATGAATAAATCAAATATAGTTAAAACTTTGATTTTATAAATAGAATAAATAAAATAACAATGATAATTAAAATTAAGAATTGACTTTAATCAGTTTTGTCCTAAATAAATAACAATGAAGAAATAAAATTAGGAATTGATTTTGATTGGTTTTGTCCTAAATAAATAACAATTAAAGATTAAATTTAGGAAATGATATTAATCAATTTTGTACTATTGAAATGAAAAAATAGAAATAAACATTAAGAATTAATTTTGATCCAGTTTATTTTAGAACATTAAAGTGCATTAGATTTGCAATGAAGAATAAAAACTCTTTGAAGTATGCGCCAATATTAATTATCACTAAAATCACATAATAAGTAGCAATAAAAACATAATAATAAAAAATAATAAAAATGGTTCAAAATTCTTCATAACATGTGTAATACCAAGTTAAGGCATCATGGGGTGCCTAACACCTTTCTCATGCATAATTAACTCCCAAACCCAATAAATATAGACCAGGCAGTGAGTGTCCAATTACACTTTCAATCAATTGGGGCAACTCTTAAATCTTAAGTCCACTAGAGGACTTTGTAACACCCCTACTGGATTCCTGAAGAAACCCAATAAGCGGTGCACTTCCTACTAGGTCACCCATCCTGACTTCTCCCACGGTCATTCGTTTAACTTTTACTTATGTTGTACTTAACTGATTCTGGCTAACTCTGAATTTCGTATTGTCTGGTCCTATAGTCCACTTAGGTTTATGTTTTAATGTTCATATTATTATAGAGTGATTTCAGCCTGTTCAGGTATTTTTTACAAATTCGACAGCACAACGGCTGTCTGGGTTACTATCCCAAAATTTCTCAACTTGTGAAACACTTCTATAACAAGTAATCACATCTCCTAAACCCTTCTGGTCCCCCAGATATCAACCTATCATCATCATCTATTAAACAACAATCACAAGCCTAAGGCCATAATCAAGAAATCACATAGAGCCTCAGGCTCATAAAACATCCACATAAGGCATATATATACACAAGGATTAACCACTGATTAATTACAATATAGTCTGTCTACATATATATACAAATATAACCCTCTGTCCTTTTATACATCACACCCATATTCTCCACCTAAGTACATAAATTGCAAAAGCTACACAATCTACATGTTCAACCTTTTCAAAGTGACCTTTGAACTCCACTGCACTATTTATGAGGCAATGTCCCTATTCTGGGTACTTGCACACCGAAACAAGTACGTTGAGTATAAAATACTCAATGGTGAATTCAAATATTTAAAATAGGTCCAGTAGTTTATCCATGCATTTTACTTCTATTCTTGTCTTATTCTGATATCCTAGTTCAATTTAGAAGACTAGTATGCAAAATTGCTATTTTACCCCTAAGGTGTTTCTTCTATTCGTAAATTATCCAATTAATCACTATAATTCATGTAAATTATGTTTTAGGATCATTATTAATTATTACATGTATAACATATACCATTTTAAGCCTTTAGGCCTTATTAATGGAAAATTACCAAATTACCTATGTGTTATATTTCATAGTCACATGCAAATTTTACTAATCTTATATTACTTCAGTTGGCCATCTCACGAGACAACCCTGACAGACATTGGATCTCAAGGGAAAATAAACTAGAGTAGTGGTCCCCATTCTGAGCATGTACCGTTGTGCCGGCTCAATTTAATTTTGGCACCCAACGTGCAAATAACAAGGAGTTGTCTACTTAGCAGACTAGTCTATCTAATAGACTAGTGTAGTGGCCCTCAGAGACCTACATCGTTGCACTAACATCATTTAAAAGATCAGTGATAAAGTGGTTATGTCTGCCTAGCAGACTAGTCTGTCTAACAGACTAGTGCAGTGGCCTGCAGGAACCTATGCCACTACACTGGCAATATCAAATCTAGCATCAGATGGTAAAGATAGAAAGTTATATGTCCAACAGACTAGTATAGTGGCCCCAATGGGGACCTACGTAGCTATACCAGCCTTATCTAAAAAGTAGATAGTGTAGCAGTTGTTTAGGATCCCTAAGTTGATCGGTTAATCCATCCAATAAATGTCTATCTAATAGGCCATTTAACCTCAAATTGTGTCCATTTCTTTATTGATTAACTTTTTATAATATTATAAAATAAAAAATAGATAGTTATAATTTTTACAGCACAGTTAGAATTTAGCTCGGTCTAGTATGGCGACAAACAAGTTATACTAGGTAAATTATCAGAAAATATATTTAAGGGTATAATTGCCATTAATTATCATATATTATGCTAGCTTCAATTCCATAAGCATTTCACAACTTTAGTGCAATTTACTATCCAGTGGATTTATTAGTTCAGGTAAAGGTCAAACTGGACAATTATAAGTCATTACATTAAGTTTTAACAACTCTATTTAGGTTTATTTGTTAGCCTTTTTCAGTGGAGTTTCCACCATTATTTACACAAAGTTCATAAACCCTAAGCTATATAATCACTAGGCAATTTTAAGGCCAAACCATAGGCTCAAATGCCATTACATTTAATCACAAACAATAGCTCTCAAAGGAATAATTTTAGGCATATTATATAATCTCAAGTTATAGCCCCTTAAAGGCACATTATAACCCACTTTTCATGCATCATTTCAAGCCAAGTTTAGTATCATTTTACATGCCATTTCTTGACTACATTACATGTCATTTTAGGGTATACATCTTACTTGGTTTCATGCCAAATTACTTAAGCCAGCCATGGTCACATGATGATGCATTAGTATACATGACATTGTATACATATTATCCCCTTTTTTTTTCATGTCGTTACCACTAAACTAGCTTTTGGGTACAACTAGTCAAGGGCCTTAATCATGTATTCTCATAGTGTTCATCACACAATCATCCATTTATCCATAGTCTAATCACACTTACATATATACCCTTACCATTTCATGCCCTTTAAAGTAGCAAAGCCCCATTATATGCTTCGGCCACCACTAGCTTTCCATGCCTTCATGCATTACTCAATCTTATTTCATACCATGTCAATTTTCATACATCATAGATATAAGGCACATGCATTTCTAGCCTCAAACACTACCTAGGACCATACTAGGCAAGCCATACACACACACTAATAAGAGAGAAGTTTTTAGCCATACCTATACCCCAGTCATACATACACCTTTCTACCAATTCATAAGTAATTCCATTCTTATACATGCCAAAACAACAATTACTTATACACAACATACAATCACATGCCATAAACACTAGTTTTCACTTGTCATCACAAAATTAGGCAATTAACTAGGCCCCTACCTATGCCAACTCTCAGCCAGCCATCATACACATACATGTCAACCCATTCTCATCAAATCCTACCTATTTCCATATCTCTTTCCTTATTACATCTAAAAAACTTCCTTAGAACTTTGAAGTACTCATATATGCCACTAACTTGTAGACCTTTAAAACCCATTTCCAGCCCTTTTAGAGACCAAAAAGCATGAGAAAATTTTTGGAATTCACTTACCTCTTGAAGACACTACTTCAAACTTGCCCAAATCTTTATTTCAGCCCTTCCATAAAAGTTCCTTCTCCCTTCCTTCAAGCTTTTCCTTGCTCCAATTCACCTTAAACAAAGACCACACACATCCCCACTGATATTAGGCACCACAAGGAAGAATTTCTAGCCAAGAACAACTAAGAAAATCCAAAGAAAAGGCATGAAAACTCACCTTACACACTTATTGGACTACTTTTAACCCTTGGACATTTAATGAATTTTAACTTAATCATGGGAGCTCCTTTTGCCTCTATTCTTTTTTTAGAAATTCCTTAACACCCAAGAGGAATTTTGGTGGTGATAGTTCCCTGAAACAGTAGGAAAAAGAGGTTAAAGATGGCAGATTTCTCCCTACTAACATCAGTTCTAATAGCTAGCCAAGGGGAAAATCCTCCTCTTTGGTGAGTGGATTTTTCCACTTGTCAAAACATATTTTCACTTGTTAAAGGCCCTAGGCTAGCTGGCAAGTGTATGGGTAGGGTCCACAAGCACCTAAGCCATCTCAAAACGTCTCAATTTTTTGGCAAACTTTGAAAATTCACACGGACCTCAAAAAAATACGTCGTTTGTTTTAAAATTCATATTTTAATCCCCTCTAGGTGCTCATAAATTTTTTGCGGCCAAATTCCATTGATAGGGTAGTTTTCAGACTACCTCAATTTGCATTCCAACCTAAAAAATTATGAGAATTTGTAAATGACCTTAGAATTCAAAAATTCTTTCACCAATAGACTCAGTGGAATTTTTAAGCTTCAGAGTCCACTATTTTTGCATCCATCCGGGCATATCTCAGGTTATTCCTAGTCCGTAAAATTTTTATTGAATTAAGGGGTAGCTTATAGTCCAAAATAAATTATTGGTTTTGTTAAATTTTTAAATTTTGCCTTTTTCATCAAATTAAAGCTCCTCGAAGTTTCACAACCTGTGTCACTGCCTCGATTTATATGCAAGTAACCCCATACCTAAGCACACTTCTTGAACCAAGTGGCACTATTCATAGAGCCTCGAAACACAGGTGTTACAGACTTGAACCCCAAGTTTTCCCTATCGAACCCTTGTGTGCTACAACTATGACTAGGGGTAATTTTGGTATTATCACAATAGCATACAATAATTATATCACATTATGAGTTCTTTCATGATTACCTTTATATTATGATTATACTAAGGACTTTATTACATAGTTTAAGAACAAAATTAAGCAAATAAAATACCATAAGCACTATGTAATAAAAGAAATGTCATGTATAATTTTTTTATTAGTGATATTCGCATGTTACATGAAATATCCCTATTATACAAATTTTAGGGCATATTGCTAACAAATATATTGTCACAAACTCTTAGCAAAATGCAAAAAAATAATTGTGCCATATTTCTAGTAATCATCTTTAAACAACCTCTAACAAAATTATGTTAATCATCTATAGTAATGTATAATAACTTGTGATTAAGGTGTATGCCTTTTTAAGCTGTCATCAATACCTACAAAAAGCATAATATAAGCTCAAATAACAATTATCAATTAAAATATGTATATAAAAAGTTGCATAAAAAAAATTTTCATTATATTTAGATAGTATTTATAGATGCCTTAATTTTACATCTAAGACTTTCTTATGTATTCGGACTTTGACCCGACCCAAAAAGCTCGTGGTGAGACCCAAATTGCAAAAGAAATGTGAATTTGTGTCAGTAGCAGAGGGCTTGGGCTGATAGGCCCAAGCTCAACACTAATTCTAATAGAGGTGTGAGGGCAAAGCCCCCGCGGTATGGACCTATTCACATTTTTTGGCCTATGATGATCACCAGAGATAGGCTCTTAAGTAATGGCACAAGCACATTAGGAAGCAAGTTCACATGGACCTATTTTAAATAGGGTCTACATAGACACACTCTACCTAGGTCTATACTAGCCCAAACAGCTCTACCAAGCCCAAGGCACATGGTTTACTCAAACAAGCTAAGGCATATGTCCGTATGAAATAATACAAACCTGGCCTAAAGCCCATAGACTAGTGGAAAAGTATACAACCTAGGTCCGTATGGACTAAGCTATATAAGTCCGCACGGACTTGCCAACGTAAAATCTTCTAAAAGCATGATCTCTCTATTTTGACTACAATTCCTAATCCTATTAGGATTATACTTCTTTTAGATGAGAAACTCATAAACCTAAGCCTATAAATACCTCTCTTATGTATGAAGAAGAAAAAGGCTAAGAATCAAATTCACAGCAGCTAAGAGAACCCATCCATGAGTCTAAGAAAGTACTCTAACCAGGAATCACTCTACTAGTCCTATTAGCCTCACCTAAAATAATTCTTTCTATACTCTTACACCTTTATGCTATTGCTTGAAGAGTTTATTCACAAGGTAATATCTAAGGTCTCTTCTGTATATATTGATATTATTTTTATAGACCTATAATCTCTAAGTATTGATCACAAGTTAGGTGATTCTATGTAATCCCCACTTTGATCATAGGAGTAGGTCATCATTTTAAGTTGTTTTACATTGTATAATCAATTGTTTTCATGTTATAAACATTATGTCATTTTTGTCCTAATTGCACGGACCTATTTATGAGCATAATAAAGTTCGCACGAACAAACTTTATGATATGGGTATGATATGTCATCCGCATGAATTTATATTTAATAACATTATCTTATTTGTCTTATCGTGTTCTAATGTATTATGTTTACTGTATAATCTTCTGATGTTATTATGTTGTGTAAATATTCCATCCTATAATATGTATATTGTTAACATATTGAAATTGTATTTTAGTCCACACGAACTCCCTCTCATAAAGAACATAGTCCATATGGATGATCTTGTTTCATTCTTATATACTATGTCTTTAAGTTTGCACAGACTCCCTCTTACAAGGAACATAGTCCTCACAGACATCTACTTTTGATTTTCAGTTTCACATGTATTTATCTCGTCTTTTTTATAATTTTATATGAATTCTTTATCTGGTATTGTTAAACCTTTTCTTTTGAGTTGTATGCAAGTAACGTTTCTCACTAAAGTGGAGGTATAGAAAGACATAATATCCCTCATAAGTACCAGTCTACACAGACACTAGCCAGAGCCACATAGAGTCTACATGGACTTATCAACGTACAGATGGGACCATTCAAGTGCTTTGCTTTATTTCTTTGGTTTTGTACTTATTATTTCTTCCTATTTATTTTAGGTTGTAATAATAGTTAAACAACTTGTTTTACACATCAATTGCCTAACTTTCACACTAAATGATATTTTATATAATTAATCGATGTTTTCTTAATAAAATAGATTTGATTTTTCTTAATCAAAAGTCACATTAAAAATGTATTTTAACAAGACCAATCTCCTAGAGATGGGAGTTGGGCAATTACTGCCAATTCCTATGGAATTACGAATAATTATCAAGTCATACCTTAACTAATCAATGACCCACTTTTTAGATGTGTAATATACTTGTTTTATGCTTTAAATATTACTAATTTACTTCTTAAACATGAAAAGGTGACATAACTGCTTTAAATATAATGCATGCTCATTTGAAAAGGGATTGATAAACGTTACAATATATAAAAAAGGCATATTATTGGGGCATAAATAAGATTTAAATTCTAAACCTTTCTAATTTAAAAGACTAGAGGTCCTAGTGTAGAGGCCAAGTGGTGACTCTATTAACCACTCTCATCCCCAATAAAAATACATAATCTCTACAATGGTGACTCCACTAGGGACTAAGAATCTTAATCTAAAAATGCCTAAATAATATGCCATCTAATATTCTAATTTTTATCAATCCCACACATTGCATCCTATATAAATTGTGTCCCTTTTACCACGGATGGTGTTGTGAACCATGACTCCATTTTTCATTCAAGAATGGAAAAGTGCTAACATATCCATCACTCATAAGCCTTGTGCCTTCGGGTATATAAAAAGGTGAACTAATTGGTTGCTATTATCCTTGGTTGGAAAAACCCATTAGGAGGGACCTCCGCTTATGGGAGCCTTAAGCCTTTTGACCAAATCATGAACCTATATAGTTAAGCTTAACAACTTCCACTAGGTTACATGACCCTAAAAGCTTATGATTGCATTATGATTGCTATATGGGCCTATTGTATTTAACCTTATTTAAAGTGGAGGCAAGCTCATTGTGCCTTTTATTTGGAATAGGCTTAACCTAATTTCATGTCAAATAAGATTTAAATGTTATAGGCCATTATTCTTGTATGTGCTTTAAATATGAGAGGTCATTAAACCTAATTAAGCCCACATTTGAACCTGTGCATCCCATAATGATGCTTAGGTAAACCCACCTAAGAGGAATAACTAAGACCATATGTGTGGGAGTAATAACATTAGAAGGCTTATTGCTTATGTTTATCCTTGTACATATAACATGTATCCTTTTTATATACACATGTTTAATATTTTGATGTACCTACTACATAACATAAACTTTATATCCTTTTTGTTTTCTATATTCCATGTATATATCATGTTTTAATGCACATGCATGTCATGGCTTAAACATTGTATACCATATATATCTCATAAACTTTTAATATTTTCATCCTAATATCCATGCATCATAAACACACTTATGCATTAAGTAAACTTCACATAAGCACATACTACACATCAAAGGCTGTCACCTTGTAAAGGATCATTAACTTCTAATATATCATACTAGGTATCCATATTTATATCATTCTTACACATGTCATGCATCATCTTAAGCCAAATCATGCATCATCACTAACCCTCTCTTTTGCAACCACCACTGATCCTTTTGTAATCCACCAAAGAGAATGATCATGCCTGGAGACAAACTAGTAATAAGGACCATGCTAAATAAGGCTTTTCAAGATATGGAGGAAAGGATGATGGCTACCATAACCACCGCACTATCTAGTATCTATGCCTAACAAGATAAAGGTCAAACTTCTGCTACTGACAATAGCAAGAAAGAGATGGCTGATGACCAACTTTCTAATGAAGAAATACCCTTTATTAAGCCTAGCTACAATAAGGTTCCACCATCCAAATATGATAAGAAGGATCATATAAAAAAAACTAAATGAAAAGTTAGAAGCCATTGGTCACCTAATGACGAGAGGCAAAGACATCAGCCTAGAAGAAATCAGCCTAAAACTTAATCATGCCATACCCTATAAGTTCAAAATGCCAAATTTTAATAAGTTTGATGGCACTTCTGACCTAAGGACTCACTTGAAGCAGAATGCAGTAGCCATGAGATCTATCAACCTATTAAAAGCACAAATAATGAGTCTATTTTGTATGTCTCTAACTAGGCAAGCTCTGGATTAGTACCATAGCTTAGAAAGGAAGATCAAAGTAAATTAGGAAGAATTAGCCCATATATTCAACAAGCAATACTCAAATAGTATAACCATCAAAGTAACTCTTAAAGACTTGGAATTGGTATGCTAAAAACCAAATGAATCCTTTTCTGAATATTTGGAACAATGGAGGGACAAGGTGCTCAAAATGAGAAACAAGTCGAATAATATCGACCAGATCAAAATGTTTATCAAGAATGCCAATAATTACATGAAAGTGGGCCTATTTGATAAAGGCATTACCATAGAGGAATGGCTCAAAGAATAGCCATTGATATAAAAATAGCCTCTCAGAATAAAGGATTCAAGAATAATGGCAATAATGGCTCTAGTCAAGATATGGATGTCAACATGGTCAACAATCGACACTTCTCCAAATTGGGTAGACCGATGTCTTAGTGCTTGAACAAGCTCATAAAAGAAGGGAAGCTTCAACCCTTCATGCCAACATCCAGTAGGGCCATTCTTAGCTAAGTATATTCCTAATGTAGAAGCTTAAAAGCTCCCCTTCTCTTTTCCTTTTCTAAGTTTAGTTTAGTAGTGACCTTTTATAATTTTTTTATTCAATAAAATAAAATAATGAATTTATTTTTAGTCATTTGTATAAATACATTTTGATCTTCAAAGGGGAAAAGCCTAGATCATGATAATGTTTAAAGCTCACTCTTGAAACATGGATCAATAAAGGCATCACTAAGAATCATGCACATCCATGCAACATAATCCTTAGGTCATACATCATGACACACACTTCATAAGAATAGTCCACATTATCATCTAGTTATTAGACATATCATTTCCATGCAAATCATAACCAAACACATGTGCATTGCTTTATGCAACATGCAAAATTCATCTATATCCATATACATACTACACTTAAGCATTACCAATATCTAACCACCACATATCCACATGCATTTGCAATCACATTATGCCTAGGCATATCATGTCCACATCACATACTATTTCCACAACATTATTTTATCCCATAACTTCACGTATACTTGTTAGGCTTAGTCATGCATTATTCATCCATACATTCATATTTGGTATACATAGACACATATCATCTATCATGCAAACTTCATTCACTTTTTTACCATGTTACCCATGCATAATGTAAACTTTATATCCATCACATACTTTTGCATCCATATTATGTACATATCATATGCATCACTAACATTTAATCTTATAATCATCCATGTGTAATATAGCATCATTAATGCTCGAAAACATGCATCATATCACATTAACAAATGTAACACATTAACTATAGGGACCATCCTCCATTTAGCCTTTTCAAAGGAAAAAACTCAATTCCTCTGCTTCTTTCAACAATCTTTACCAAAAAATGGTAACTAGACTTGAAACCAAATGTGAAAGTCAATTTGTGACTAGAGATAAGTTCAACAAAGCAATGGCAGCATTAGAATGAAAAATGATAGCACTCATAGAAGAAAAGATGCAAGAAAAGTTTAAAGTCTAACAACAAGGTGCCTTAAAGAACTTGATAGGCATGAATTCAACCATAAGGGAAAAAATGACCAAAGAACTAAGACAAGAAAGATTTCCCACAGACTTTCCTATATGAATAAATCTTTGTCCACAATGCTTGAGGAATTAAAAAAAAAGAGAGCCTCATTCACCCCTTAATACCTGAACATCACCCTTCACCACTTCTACCTAACAATTGCCATAACCTATATTGTGCTTATCACCAAAAGACTGGCCATTTGACTAACAATTGTAAAACATTACATCGAGCCATCCAAAACCTTATAGACCATGGTGTAATACCTTACCCTAAAAATTGCCTATTACCAAACCTCACCAACATTCCTCAAATCTCTAAAAAATGATGTTCTCCCTTTTTGAGTTTCGATCTACCACCTTATAGACCAATTCTTGACCAACTGTAAGATCTCACAAATTAAGGATATGAAAGGATCCAATGTAAATGTAGAGATTGTCATAGTTTTCTCTTCTACTTTTCTTTTGCTTCTATGTTGTAATAATTATAGTTTTCTCTTTTAGTTGTTTCTTGTTTCTATGTTAGAATGTTTAAAGTTTAATAAAACATCATTTTTTTCTTCATGAGCATATTTGTGTACCATATTCATTGCATAGCATGATACTCTTAAAAGCGAGTTGAAAAAAATAAATAATAAAAAAGAAAAAAAAGAGAATAAACATGATCAGCTTAATCCATATCCATTACAAACAGTTCATGATGGCTCACCATCACTATACACAAGTTTAAAGCTCAAACTTCATCTTTCCTTGTAAAGTGTGAGCAATATCCATGAATGTGAGATGAAAGAAAGAAAATAATGAGTTAAGGGCAACTACACCCAAAAGAATGCCTTTTATTCAGTCTTAAAAAG
>CANXYI011184885.1:0-11621 GCA_948208565.1 Hura crepitans
TGTTTGATTGTTCATGCGGACTATGATGTTGAGTTTGGACTCTTTGAGGTCTGTATGGATGTCCTCGCATGCTTTGGATTTCTTTTCCTAGTAGGAATAGGAATGGCATGACTTGGGGCTTATAACTACTTCCTTACCTCATTATTCATGCCATATTCATCATGTCTCTTCCTTTTGGTCAATAGTTATCTAAAATTTTGGATTCAAAGGCTTCATGGACTTTAAACATCCTTGCCCCTTTTTCTGCTCTCAGATTCTTGAGAAAATTGAGGATCGATCATAATTTCTTAAATGCTATCATGCATTATTGGGACCCCATCATCCACATGTTTATCTTTAATTGTTAAGAGATCACCTCTACTCTAGAGGAATTTGCTACTATTCTGAACTTTAACATTGCTCCAAATGTTCCTCTGGCTATCCCTTCTTTTAAAGATCACTATCCCATGAAAATTGTACTTGCTCTAAAGGTTTCTCCTTTAGTGGTTTAGAAGATTATCCCAAGTGTGAGTTTAATTTCTTTATAGGCAATTTTTGACTTTGCCAATCGACTTTCCCTCGACTCAATGGAATGGGCGAAGTGTGTGCTATTGTACATTCTTGGTGGCCTATTAATGATCACTTCTAAGGTCAAGCTTTGTGATTTCAATTTACTTTAAATTTTAATCAAATATGTTTTAGTCACAATCCTTTTGGTGTTATTTTAGCTGGAACCATCTGAGGGTTAGATGCTTTGAAGAGAAACGACATTGATTTTGGGGATGGAAACTGCTCTTATAAGTTTGCTTAGAGAGCCTATTTGGGTTTTTCCTCTAACATTATTGTTTTTTTTTAACCCTAATTTTTGCCTAGCATGTGTGTGAGGGCTTTCACACTAGTGGGTTTGCCTAATTTTTGCTTAGGTGGTCCTTTATGAATTTTCCAACCTAATAACTTTTTTTTAGATTTGGTTACAAGAGAAATTGAAATTGCTCATACCCCCTCTCGAAAAGCTTTGGATTAAGTATGCCCTAAATCATTATTATGAAAGAAGGCTTGAGAGGAGATTTGACACTTATGAGTAATAGATTGCATGGCTTAGTGTCGTTGTCAAAATTCGATGGAGGTGTCCTTAGTGGAAAATCACCCATTTCTCCCTATCTTGTCATTTAGGTTGTATTCCTTTGGTTGGATTGAAGCATGCGGCATTTTACATCCCTTCTCAAATTTAGTGACAATTCTACTTGTTGCAATGAATCCCTCTTAAATCTTTAGGGTTTCAAGGCAGATATTTAACATAGCATTTTTGTGCTTCTTTCTCGATTTGTGGAAACATTGTGTTATGTTGAAAGATGTGGCTAATAATGAAGTAAGTAACACAAGTACAGATAATGACTACAAAAATTAGATTTCTAGTGCATCAAGGGACAATAAGACATTAGTACTAAAGAGAAAGTATGAAGATACAACTTCTACTTTTGGAAAGAAAACTTGTATCTATACCCTTAAAGTTTAGTTATTTATATAACATCTCTCTCTGAATGGAAGTTTGCATGCCAATGATCATGACTAAGTATTCTTGTCATTAATTGCTTTTGAAACTAAGTTGTTTAATCTTGGTAAATATATTAATGACCCCTTTGATAATACTGCCATTACCAATCAGCCTTAAAAGGTTTTCTTGATTGGATATTTTCTCTTTGATCCTTTAACTTTTGCATGAAGTGCCTATTTTCAAGCTTTCACCTCAATGGGGTGTCCTAACTTTTGCCTAAGCTACCTTTTTCAGGTTTTTAACTTAGCGGACTCTTTTTTTTAACAAAACTACTTCTTCAGTTTGTCCAAATCAATAAGTTCTGAAAATTCATTGCCTTCTAAATATGAGATGTTAACACTACCACATTTGAGCATCTTTTTCATTAGATATGGACCTTTCTAATTAGGCTTGAATTTCCCTCTAGGGTCTGTTAATAGAGGTCTAGTTTACTTCAGGACAAGGTCTCCCTCGTTGATTATACTAGGCTTAACTTTCTTATTAAAGGCTCTAGTGATCTTCTTTTGACATAATTGCATATGATAGAGAGATCTAAGTCACTTTTCATCAATCAAAATTGGTTGTTATATCTATTTCTAGACTATTCCGCTTCTAGTACTTTTGTTTCCAACACAACCCTTAGTGAGGGGAGTTCAATTTCAACTGGCAGTACTGCTTCCATCCCAAACACTAGTGAGTAACGTGTAGCCTTTGTAGATGTCCTAATAGTTATTCTATAGCCCCAATGTGTGAATGGTAACATTTCTGCCCAATCTTTATAAGTAACCATCATCTTCTGCAAAATTTTCTTGACATTTTTGTTAGCTGCCTTAACTGCACTATTGGCATGAGGTCTGTATAGAGAAGATTTATGATGCTTAATCTTGTAATTTTGCAAAAGTTGCCTAGTCTTACCCTAAAATTGCATCTCATTATCTGAGATAACTTGTTATGGAAATCCATACCTATAAATGATTTTTCTTTTAATAAATTTAGCCATCTGTATTGCCCTTAATTTATTGAAAGATTTAGCTTTACCCATTTTGAGAAATAGTAAATTGCCACTACTATATACTTATGGCCTCTTGTTACAGATGGTCTTATTTTTCCCATTATATCAATGCCCCATTTGAGAATAGCCATAGAGAGGAAAAATTGGTCAAATCATTTAGTCATAGGTGACTTAGGTTTCCATAAACCTAACATTTGTTGCATTTTTTTAATGAAGTTGTAACAATCTTTTTCCATAGTTAACTAAGAGTATCCCAATCTCATAATCTTCTTTGCTAGGTTTCTCCCATTTATATATAGGCCGCAAACACCTTTGTGTACTTTTGATAGTATTTTTTAAGCTTCTAATTCATCAGCACATCTGAGTTGTACACCATCAAATTGCCTTTTGTATAGCATCCCTTAGAAAGAAATCAATTGAGTAGACAACTTTTGTAGAACTCTCTTGTATTTCTTAGTTGCATGTTTTAGGTATTCCCCGATCTTTAGGTATGTTTAGATGTCATGATACCTAGGTAGGCTACTATTGGTTTCTCTCTTTGCGATACTGATTATGCCAATGTAAGTTGGAAATCTTAATTTACTAAAGTACATAGGTGTAGGTAAGTCCTTTTTGGCTATATTTGAAATTGACATCAGGGTGGCTAAAGCATCTGCTACTTAATTCATTTCCTTTGGAATATGATGAAAGATACATTGGTCAAATCCTTTAGATAGATTTGTGAGTATTCAAACATACTTACTCTAATTCTTATCTTTAACTTCCTAGTTGCCTTTCACTTATTGTACAACTAACATAGAGTCTTCGTATACATCAATCATTTTAGCCCCCAGCCGGAATAATGTTTTAAGGCTATAAATGCATGCCTCATATTCAACGACATTGTTAGTGGCCTAAAATTCTAGTTTCTTATCTAGGAACATTTGTTCACCTTTTGGATTGATGATCAATACTCCAGCACCCACTCCTTTCTAATTTACTACACCATCAAAGAACATTTTCCATCCCTCTTAAGATATTACCCCTAAATATTAATCTAGAAACTCAAATTCTTCTTGCTTTTCTTCAATCAGATGTTATGCTAGAAAGTTAGCTACTGCTTGACCTTTGATTATTTTCCTAGTCATATAGGTGATGTTGATAACCTTTCTTAACTGCTAGGGAAGGTACAGTTTGTAAGTACCTCAAAAGATCATGTTTTGCTACCACCTCTACTTTATATGATTGAAAGTAGAGACATAGCTTTTAGAGACCCAAATTACTCCTAAGCATATGTTCTCAACTTTTGCATATTTTTGTTCATATAAAAATAGTTTCCTCAAGTAATAAATCATATACTCTACTCCATATTCATTTGCTTATGTAATAAAGGCTCTTATAAAGGATTCTTTTACTGTAAGATATAGGATTAAGGATCTTCTTGGTCTGGGTGGTTTTAGGATAGGAGTCTTGGTCAAGTACTACTTAATGGCTTCAAAAGCTATTCCTTTTATTGTCTTTTGCATAATAACTTGAATATGGGTTCACAAGTGGATGTGAGTTTGGCTATGAATTGACTGATGTATTGCAATTGGCCCAAGAACCCTTTAACCTCATTTTCTATTTGGGGTTAAGGCATGCCTAATATTTCTTTCATCTTATCTTGATCTACTTCAATTCTATTCTTACTTACCATGAATCCCAATAGTTTTCCTGATGTAACTCCAAAGACATATTTCTTAGGGTTGTGCCTAATATTGAATTGGTATAATCTTTAGAAGAACTTTTTTAGTGCTTTAAAATGTCCTTCCCTTTCTATGTATTTTACCATCATGTCATCTACGTAGACATCTACTTCCTTATACATCATGTCATGAAAGAGTTTAATGGCCATTCGCTGGTATGTTACCCCTGTATTCTTTAGTCTAAAGGGCATTACCTTATAGCAATATGTTCTCTATTTAGTTATAAAGTCCATCTTTCACTTGTCTATTACTTTTATGAGGATCTACTTATATCCTAAGAATCCATCGACAAAGGAGTACATGGCCACTAAGGCTACACTATCTATCAACACATCTATATGAGGTAAAAGGAAATCATCTTTAGGATATGCCTTATTTAGGTCTTGGTAGTCCACACACATTCTAACTCTTCTATCTTTCTTTAGCACTGGGATGATATTGGCTAGCCAAGTAGGGAAAACTATCTCTTCAATGAACTTAACCTTGAGTAACTTAATGACCTCCCCTTTTACTTTCTCTACCCATTTTGGCCTCATCCTTCTAAGCTTTTGATGGGCTAGAGTAATGTGAGCATAAGTTAGGATGGTGTGTTTAGCTACTTCCTGATCAATTCATGGCATGTCTTCATAGTTTTAGGCAAAGATCCTTTCACATTTCTTTAGTAATCTCTCAAAATTTTCTCTTTCATCTACAGTAGTATCATAGGCAATTAATATATTTTTAGGATATTCATTTGTACCAAGATTAAATGGGTTAGTTTTAATGCAATTAATGTCAAAGATGCTCATGTAATAATTATTTGGATGCATGCTACCATCAGGAGTGACATCACATAAATAAGCAAACTCTTTGTTTATTTTATTTGAGAGAAATTTGTTCACATCAAATAAGCCAGACAAATAGATTTGATCAATGAATAAATCACTATCTAAATCAGACACATCTTTTAAAGGATCTGAGTAGATTTCTTTAACGATTGCTGATGCTGGAAAGATTTCTTCTACCCGCTAGACCTATGTCAAATTGCCTGATTCCCAATCAATGACATCTTTGAATATCTCAAGCCTAGGCTTGCAACACCTATCCACCATTATAGGTTCTAGAGTCCCATCATACTTTCTCTTATTCTACATGACAAAATAATCTCCCATGATGTTCCCTTTCTTTAAATGCCCCTCTTAACTTGGGTTATATCCTAGCCCTTTAGTGTCTTTTTGGTTTTGAAGTTGTAATGGCTCAGTTATCCCTTGAAGATTATTTCTTAAACTAGTGCTAGGAAACAAGTTCATGTTTTTCATGATCTTGGATGCGATGGAGTCCATATAATCCTCATATATCCTAGCAACATAAAACCTATTAAAAGGCTAATTTGCAATAGCCAACATGGAACCTACATGATAAACTTTAGCCATTATTATAATGATGTTACCTTTATGTGGGAGCTTTATCATTTGGTGCAATGTGGAGGGAACTCCTCCATGCTTGTAAACCAAGGCCTCCCCAATAGGACTGAAAACATAAGTGGGATGTCAATCATCATGAATTCTACATCATCGATAATAAGCCCCATTTGGACTTTGGTAGTGAAGGATCCCTCTGCCTATCTTCTTGTATCATCATATACCTTGATGATAATACTAGAGGGTTTCTTTATTCCTAAGCCTACCAAGATCTTGACTCGACAAACACATAATGAAGAACCATTATCAACTATGGCACATCCAATTTTCTTACCATTCATTTTAGCTTTAATGAAGAGGGGCCGATTGTGTTCTCTTCCTTCTAATGGCAGGTTAGCATTAGTGAAAGTTATAAGGCCTGTCTTACTAGTCTTCATGACTTATACTAACTCTTCAAGGGTAGTGGTGGTGGATATAGCAACTTGCCCTAAGGCTTCAACTACCATTTGCTTGTGGGTTGTAGATGACATCAGCAAATCTTAAATGCTGATATTAGCTTGCATTTTCTTCGACTATTTAAGTACTTCATCATTTTCCCTCTCTTTGGCTTTGGGTTCTTTCTCGGGTAAGATTTGGCCATTCTTCTCAACTCTTTCCACCATTTCTCCTTTGACCTTAAGTGGTTCTTTCTGACCCTCTTCAGAATCCTCATCAAAGGATTCATCCTAGAAATTCTTGCTCTCTTTAAGCTCACTTTTGCTCTCACTATCCCAAAAGCTAGTTAAAAGAATGGCTTCACTCTCTCTCACCCCCTTACTAATCTCTTGGTTGGATCTATATATGTCCCTTAAAATGTACTTTTCAGGTAATCCTGACTTGAGAACGTAAGTACTCTAATGTTTAGGAAGCATATTCGAGTTGGTTTTAGGGTTTAGTATTTATTTAGTCAATTAGGTCCTAAATAGCCTTTTTAAGAAGCTTGCAGTTGTCAGTGAGATAACTAGTTCTCTAGTGATAGGCATAATATTGATCATGCCTATTATTGAGAGGTAATGGACCACTAAGTAGTTGTGGTAAAAGTGACTGCAACTTTCCCTCTTTCGTAAGCTTCCTCAAGTACCATGATAATGACTTACCAAAATTAGAATACTGCCTACCTTGAATAGTGTGCACATCTGCTATCTTGGTGGTACCCCTATCATTGTTATTCAAGTAGTTAGGATTGCTTGACCTCTTAAACCCTTTGTTTTGATAACTTGCTTCTAGATCGATTGCAATGTCTTTCAACTGTTCCTATGTTATGATACCCTTAGTTGTAAGCCCACTATTTATATAGTTGTTGGCATTCTAGATGAACATCTTGATATGGTTAATGTCTTTAAGTTTATTCCTCATTTTCAGAATCTTATCCCTCCACTTTTGAAGATAATCAGAAAAGCTTACGTTGGACTTCTGTTTCACTAGCTCCAAATCTTTCAAAATTATCTTAATGCTAGAGTTGTTGGAGTACTGTTTATTAAATACACAAGTTTACTCACTTCAATCCTCCTTGACCCTCTTCTCTTAATAGTAATACCAGTTTAAAGCTTGGCTAGTGAGGGACATGCTAAACAAGCTTACAATTTGTTCCTCAGATAGGTTAATGGCCCTTATAGCGACAACATATTGCTTCAGGTAAGTTCTAGGGTTAGTTGTACCATTAAATTTGCTTAAATTAAGCATTTTAAACTTGTGAGGTATAGTCTGGTCAAGTTTTAAATTGATGTCATCAAAATTGATGTCTTTGCCGTCTATGACCAGCCTAATCATGGCTTCCATTTTCTCACTTAGCTTTTTAATCTAATCATCTTCAACTATCTTAGGCAGGGGAACCTTGTGGTAAAACTTGCTGACTAAGACAATCTTTTCATCCTAGAGTTGATCATCTACTTTATCTAGTACTTCTTTGCCTTTATAGGTGGTCGAAGTCTATCCCACATCTTTTTGACTATGTATATCAGATAGGGCATTGTACCATCATTTTCTTGTCTATCTCACCCATTACCTTTATTAGCATAGATCTAGTAATAAACTTGTCTACAAACATGGTTCCTCTCTAAAGTTAGACTGGTAGTGTTCACTGGTTCTATTGAGGTGCTTGCCTAACCTCTTCCACTGGGCAGTGAAATAGTGACTGTCAAAATAATGGGTTAGGAATGATGCATGTATAATATTAATAATGCAAGTACAAAGGATGCATGAAATGTATACAATGCATGTTTGTAATGTAACAAAGACAAACATATACAATAAGCCTTCCAACCTTATTCATCCCATACATGTGGTTTGCTAGTTCTTTTCCTAGGTGGGATTAGCTATATATCATCGAGGGATACATAAGTTTATATGTGGGCTTCATTAGGCCCAATTGATTTCTTGTATTTAAAGGCGTGAAATGGTCGCAGCTATAACATCTAATTCTCATTAGATGTGAAATTAGGCTATGCCTATTCTGGATAAAAAGGCATAATAGGCTTGTCCCTACTTCAAATAGGATTAAATGTGATAGGCCCATATAGCAATCATACTGCATTCACAATCACTTAGGGTCATATAAGCTAGCAGAAGTCGTCAGTCTTAACTATATGGGTTCATAGCTTGGTCAAAAAAGGCACATGGCTCCTACAAGTGGAGGTCCTTCCTAACAAATCTTTCCAATCAAAGATAATAGTGACTAATTAGTTCACCTTTTAATATACCTGAAGCACAAGGCTTGTGAGTGATGGATATGCTAGCACTTCTCCAATTCTAAATGAAAAATAGAGTCATGGTTCACAACACCATCCAAGGTAAAAGGGACACAATTTATATAGGACATAATACATAGGACTAATAAAAATTAGAATATCAGAAGGCATATTATTGGGCACTTTTAAATTTAAATTCTCAGTCCTTAGTAGAGTCACCACTATAGATTTATTGTATTTTACCGAGGACAAAAGCGGTTAGTGTTTGGAGTTACCACTTGGCTCTACACTAGGACCACTGATCTTTTGTACCAGAAAGGTTCGAAATTAGATCTTATTTATGCCTTAATAATATACCTTCTATTATATTATAACATTTATAAATCCCATATCAATCAACCATATTTAAAGTATTCGTGTCACTTTTTCCTTTAAAAAAAGTAAATTGTAGCATTTAAATACTACAATGAGTATAATCATTATTGTACATATATAAATTGGGCTATTCATTAGTTCTTATTTGACCTAACAATTACTCGTAATACCATAGGAATTGGTGGTGATTGCGTAACTCCCATCTCTAAGAGATTGGCCTTTTAAAATACATTTTTATGTGACTCTTATTAAGAAAACTGAAAACTGATTTGTTAAGAAAACACCAATTAATTAGATAAAAATCATTTAATGTGATATTAGGCTTTAGGCATGTAAAATGAGTTATTAAACTACCTATTACAACCCAAAATGAGCAAAGGATATAAAAGGTACAAAACCAAAATAAATAATACACAACACTTAATTGGTCTCATCTGTACATCGTTACATCCGTACGAACCCAGTACAGCTCTAGTGTGTGTCCGTGTGGACTATAGCTTGCAAGGGTCATTATGTCTATCCAAACCTCTACTTTGGTAAGAAAGGTCACTTGCATAAAACTCAAAGGAAAGGTTAATGATACCAAATAGGGATTCATAAGGACTTATAGAGAATGAGCATACAATGATTTACATAAAATCAAGATACATGTCTAAGTATAATCATTGAAAGGCTATGGATTTATTAGAGAAAACATATAAATCAACACATGTAATCATAAGGACTAGGGATTGCAAACAAGCATCCGTGTAGACTAAATTCCTCATGAGAGTGAGTCTATGTGGACTTAATGATGAAACAAATAATATCAAAATAAGATCATCCGAATGGACTGCATTCATTGTGAGAGAGAGTTCGTGTAGACCATACAACAGTTTTAGCATGCCAGCAAGATATGTACCATGGAATGGAATAACTATATAACATTGATAACATCATATGAGCATGCCAATATGGTAAACAAAATACATTAAAGCATGATGCATAAGGCAAATAGAGCATTATTATTAAGCATAAGTCTATATGAATGGCAAATCATATGCGTATCAATAAATTAAGTTTGTATGGACATAGTCATGCATCAAGGTAAATCTGTATGATTAGGACAAAAATAACAAAATAGTTATAACATAGAAACAATCAATGGTATACAATAAAATGACTTAAAATAACATCCTACTCCTATGATCAAGGTGGGGACTATATGGAATCACCTCATTTGTAATCAATTCTTAGAGATCATAGGTCTAGGAAAATAGTAAATATATGCATAGTAGGAGGCCTCAGATCTTACCTTATGAATGAGCTCTTAAGCAACAAAATGTAGTGTTTTGGAAGAATTAATTTTAAGTGTGGGTTGATAGGACTAGTAGTACGAATCCTTGTTGGAGTTTTCTCCTAAACTCTCGAACTATTGGGTTTAGCTCTTTGAGATTGCCTCTAATTTACCTCCTCCTTTTATTTCTTCTAAGAAGGGTATTTATAGGTTTGATAGGTGGCTTTCACATCCAGAGAGGAATTAGAGTCCTTCTAGGACTAGGAAGTATATTTTGAATAGGAAGCTCGTACTTCTAGAAGCTTTTTACATTGGCAAGTTCGTATGAACTTGGTCTGTAAGTTCATATAAACCTAGGCTACATGCTCTCTAACTAGTTTATGTGGTTTGAGGTAGGTTTAAGTTAGTCTATGCAGATATAAACTTAGACTGGTGTAAGCAAACCAAGGGCCTCAAGCTTGATAGAGTCTGGTTAGGCTAGTGCGGACCTAGTGATGTTGTGTCTGGGCAAACTAGTGACATTCTAGTCTATATGGATAAAGGTCTTTTTGGAACTTGAGTTGTTGCTTAAGAGCCTATCTCTAGTTATCATCATAAGCCTAAAGGGGGTAGAGTATCTACAATAGCCATGTTCATCTTATATTGCATACATTAAACATATTAGCGACTAGACCATAAGACCAGCATGTTGTCAGATGTACTAATGATTAAAACACCTTATATGATTTTTAACAAGCATGCTTAAAAGATATCTGGCAACTAGCAAGGAACATACAGATGAGAATCAAAAGCTAGCTTTACAGAGTGAGAGATTATGTAGATAGAAATTTATGATAAGAGTAAATTAATACAATAAATTATAGAAATATTAGTTAATTAAATAAAATTAGTTAAGTGAATGCAAGCACACAGTCTTAAAAGGATAAAGATACTATGCTAATCTTATAAAATAGCTGAATATAAAAGACTAAATATAAGCTTAAGAGCCTAATGTATACATTATAGAAGCTACGTTAAGGTAGCTTTGCAATGCCAAAGAGGGATATTATCAGATCTATAATAGTTATAGCTTGGCACTAGTGCCATATGAGCTAATTACAGTGACAGTGGCTGAAGCTAGGATATTTATAAGCTTACAACTATTTATCAGCTTACAGTTATTAGCCTGTTTACCTTTCTTTAGGGTTGTTCTAGGAGTGTATTACCTATAGCTTTGAAATAAGTTAAAAGTTGAATTTAAGAAAATAAAAATAGGATTGAACATTTTCAATTTATCACACACAGTAGGTTATAAAAACTATTAATATAAAGCTATTGATTTAATGCACCACATACATACACAATGCCTGTAAAAAGGGAACTTAGACCTAGGCATGACCAATTGTCAAGAAATCAGTACAGCTGCATCATAATTGCATGTAATGATAGCTAGGTAACCCAATGATGTATTTCCCATCAATGTATATCAGGCTAATATAAGTAAATTACAAGTAAGTGCTCTTTCAACATAACTACATTATATGAGTAGTTTTAGCCATGATCAACTAACACACACTCTGATAGTCACTTTAGACACCTCACTAGATAGGACTGGT
>CANXYI011184973.1:0-17453 GCA_948208565.1 Hura crepitans
TAACTCAAACCACTTCACTTTGTAACACTTGGATAGTCATGATGCATGGCTAGATGCCTCTCTTGACATGTATACAAGTGATGTATCAATTAGTGAATTGATATTCATTCAATAAGATTGAATCTATAGAGTCCAAGTTGGACTCAAACTCTAATTCATTGTGTATTGCCAAGCTATTTTAGAAGCCTCTAGGGTCACACACATAAATGGAGCTTGAGAAAGATTCAATGGGATTGAATGTACTAATGATATGAGATATCATTGGAAGATGAATTAAGCAGATGAAATGAACAAATGGGCTTGGGGCTGACTTGCAAATGAAAGTTTAGAAAATTAGGGTTTTTAGACTTGGGCCTTGTTGAGTCCAAATTTTAATTATTCTTATATCTAATTTTTTATGGGCTTTTAAAAGTTTTAAAAGCCCTTAAATCAGAGTAATTATTAATCCAAATAGTGCTTAGGAGTGGCACATAGGATTAATGAAAGTGGGGCTAAAGCATATAACACATAAGCCCATTAAAAGGCCTATACACATAGGATAGAAAAAGGCCTAATTTATAAGTCCATTCTAGTCTGACATAGGATAGATTTCAATTGTAAAAATCTGACCTAAATAGGCTATATTTATTATATAAATAAGCCTTATTGCAATAGCCATTCTAGGAACTTTTTCTATAGTAGAAATTTCCATACTATTTCTTCTTCTTCCTTCATTCGCTTAAAAATCCTACTAGCACCTTGATTTTCAAGTTGCTCTCATATAAGAACTTTTTGTGTAGATTACCTTGGAGGTGTTCCCCACTGAGGATCACTATGGTTTTCAACAACTTGATGAGAAGAGTGAAAGAAAAAGAAAACTACATGTTGGAATTGCATAGAGAATTTACAGTAAATTCTTATTTTGTGATTTCATCATATATAAAATTTTTTATTTTTCAATTTTTTGATGTTTCAACCTTTGTTGGGGTTCCATGGATATTTAATTTTTGCTGTGCATGAGTCCATGGAAACCAATAGTTTAAACATAATTCCAATTAAAACAATCCCTATTTTGAAAAAAAAATAAGCAGAATAAAATTTTGTCAAAATACCTTTCCTTAGATGTCGCAGATCATCGCTACCTTCTTCTTTCTCTTTCATGAAACTAGTGCATAACTATCTTGCTGCCTTTTTTTAATTCTATTCTATTTGATTACTTATAATCAAACTCTATCTTTGCCTACATTTCTTTCCTCCCATCTTTCTTTTAATTTTAATTTCATGAATTCTTCTTGTTCTCTCAGTTTTCCATCTCTTCTCACTCTTCTTTTCTCATTTGTGTCTTCCTCGATCCCAATCATTCCTTTTCTTTCTTTTTCCATCTTGCCTATATCTTATCTTCCAATCTTTATTCTTCTTTTCTTCCTTTCTTCTCTTTATTGTTATGTGGCTACCCTTTATTATTTATAAAATATCTTTAGAGCAAAATGCTTGTAACTCCTCATCTTTATAACTGTTTTCACAATTGCTTTTATTTATCCCCTTTTACATCCTCTTTTAATTTTAATAACATTCCATGGTCTACAAAAATCCCAATTTTTATTCTAAAATTCCCTTCAAAATATTTTAGTATCAAATTATGGAATTCTTGAACCAATCTAAGTGAAAACTCTACATATTTGCTTAGCTCCAAATAAAATTTGATTGTCGTAAAAATATCAGTTTTTTAGCCCACTTATTAATGTAATTTCCAATTCAAATTTCACCTATGTTCTCCTAATAATGTATACTTTTATTCTATCAATTTAGCATCCTACTCATCGAGAATATTATTCATGCCCTAAAAAGCACTGCTCAGTAAACTTATTATTTTCCAGTGTTGCCTTTCTTCCCCTTTTAAAAGAATTTTGTTTGCAAAATTCCCTTGGTCCCATTATATGTTGCAATGTTAGTAAGCATATCTCTTCTCCATTTATCTCACATTCATACTTCTCTATACATATCTCATAGCTTCGCTTAACATAAAATGATCTTTTTTTTTTCATTAAACTCTTTAGGTTGATTTCCTTTTATCATACACTAAATTACCTTTGAAACTTCTTTTACTCCCCTTCTTAGTCATTTGACTAAAGTCCAAATGCATATAAATCCATTACTACTTATTTGATATAATCTTCCATGATGAAACCATCACACTTTTACTATGCTACTCTGATCCATATTTCCTTCGCAACTAATCATCCACTTATGATAATCATCATAATAACTCTTTGACATAAATATCACTATACAACCACTTCTATATGTATTTATAAGTATACTCTTCTCTTTTATAATATTTTACCTTAACCATCCTAACTTCTTCTTGAATACCTCAGTCTTTATTCTATACCATTCACTTATATGAGTGTATCCTATCAAATTTCCTTTTTTTAGGGCAAAAAGTCATATTAATGTGAATGCTATGGTTATGTATATATAAAGATGTAAATGATGATAATGACATAATATAATCTTGTATGCTTTTATGATAATGCTAAAAATGATGTGATGCATGACCTAGCTACATGCTTCATGTGTGAATGTTAAGTGGCCTTTAATCTTAAGCAAATTTATAAGTATAGAAATAGCATTAATTCCCTATCCTTAACATAATCCTCCTGTAAGTACTAATCTATAAACTATTTTAAACATAGCTTAATTGTGTCATGACAACACATCTTCTACCTCTACTTCATTTCAAAGTCATTAGAACTTATGATATCCTTGTTTTATCAAATTGCAGAAACAATTCAATATAACCCATTAACATTCTCATGTACTACACATAGCCTTTATCCTTTAGCACCTATTTTATCCTTATACAAATCTTTTATTCTAAGGAACACCTAAACTAGGCTCTAATACCATAAAATGTGACACCCCTTACTTTATCTGATTACCAGACCTGAGTGAGAGGTAACACTAAATTGATCTCCAACTCATGACATCTCATCCTACTTATGATCTATATGATTTAAAAACTTTATTTTGAAAACAAATGTTATCATACAACTCATAAAAGCTTGTTTTAACTAAAATCAAAAATACAAATATACTATTAAGGATTAGCGTGTCAAAAATTTAGTAGCATAACGGCTATTCGATGACACTACCCTAAATAGTGACTTATTTAAAACAACAACAACAACAACACACACACACACACATACAGATACCTTATATCTAAACCAACCATTATAATCCATTTAACCATTCTAACAATTGAATTTATAATCTTAAACACAATCTTAGATGTGAAGCATTCATCCCATAAATCTCTAAATCCATCTAAATAGTGCTTCACCATATGTCATAGATGAACATCAAACTATAATATATCAACTAACATATAACATAAACATCCCATATGTAAATATATATACATTTTCTACATAATGTTAGCCAATATGTCATAATAGAATATATATGAGTGCCTTTAAATTCCTTGATCTGAAGATATACATTCATACACACTTATCATATCTAATACAAACAACTAACCTTCTTTATTGTTCTCTGTGCTCATCATTGGCTTATATAATTATTGATGTATGCAATGCACTAAGCTTCGGAGCTTAACAGTATATCTAATATAATATGTTACAAAATATATATATATATATATATATATATATATATATATATATATATATATAAGGATATCTCCAATATTAAGAAATAGATGCTAACAGGAATATATGGGTTTATAACTAACATAAGGAATTCAATGTTTCATTAAATACACTATTGAATAATAACTCAATCATGATACTTATTACTATAACTCATATAGACTTATGCATATCATACAATCAATAAAACCTATATCATTATAATCAAATGAGCGCCATTTTTCTTTTTTGTTTTTAGTAATTTAGTCCATTTATTTTATTCTTCAACCTATATAAAATAGACAAAATCCCAAAACTAGATAATGGGATATCAGCCCACATAAACCTCATTTGGATGATAAAGATCTCATTCAACTCTAAGGTCTCATTAATGTGTGTAGTGGCCTCCTCATACCTTACTTGTAGCTACACTCATATAAAATATAAAGTGGCCTTATGGAACTTACAACATATGTACAAGCCTGATATATATAGTGGCCCTATGGACCTTATGACTTCTACACAAGCCTAGTATATTTAGTGGCCCTATGGACCTTATAGCTTCTATATAAACCTAGTGTGTATAGTGGCCCTATAGACCTTATGGGTTTTATACAAGCTTGGTATGTGCATTGGCCCTATAAACCTTACAACTTCTATACAAGACTAAAGAGGCACCAAAGTACCCTAGTAGTTGCTATCTATCCCTACCTGATTGGTTAACATATCAAATGTAAGTTGTCTACTCATATGGGCGAATCACTATATTTTATTATGTTTCATATCTTTATTATGGTTTAAGTAGATTTTTTAAGTCATTTGGCCAACACATGACAATTTAGTGCAACTAAAATTTTTTTATCTTCTCAAACCCAACACATTATTCATCAATATTGTAAGCATATTCATCCACATAATATGCATACTCATCTCTAATACACATAATCTTTATCTTATGTAATTTGCATTTCTCATCACATTAAAGCCATTCTTACATTGAGACATTGGAATCCCATTGGATATGTGTATTCACCTTTCATATTTTAACTATATCATACATTATTTATGGTGGTTGCTCTAGGCATCTACTTACCTTAACTTTATATATCATATTTCACATCTTGGAAATGAGTACGCAACAATCATGTTTTTATATGTCAAAATGACATCCCATATCACCATTCCATTATCAAACTCAATTATATTCCTTACAATATTTTCATAGCCAAACAATTCTATTTTGCTCATATATTTATCTATATATGTATATCCATTCATTTGTCATCAACCATTTCATCTTAACATATTATATGAAAATACACAAGTACCTATATCATACTTAACCATGATATACGATATCAAACACATTGCTTCATAATTAATTTAGAGCAAGATTATCTCATTTTACCTAATGAAAACAAAAAATAGCATATGTTATGTCCAATTATCCTATCTCTATAAATTTGAAAATATCAGGTTCTCCATATCAATTTAGATTATTCATATCTCAGACAAACCATACACACACATATAGGCATGCTACTTATGTTGCACTTGAATATAAGGTTATATTAACAAAATATATAGCACATATTAATACTTTAATTCCTTAATTAGATGTATATCTTTCTATACATACAATTTAACATAAAATAAAGAAGGATTACACAATTTAATGCTTATTCATTTCATTTATTTTTCATTATGATTTTAGCCAAAATTACCATATCATTTCCTAAACATACCCTTTTAACTTACCTTGAATATCATTATGGTTTCACATCACTCAATGACTAATTATAATCCTATGAAAATTTAATGATTATTTACTTCCTAATTTCAATCCTTATTACTTTTCAATGATAACTTGTGTTCAATTTTCTTTGGAATACCAAACTATCAAGTTAACATTTTTCACCTAACAAACACAACTAAGTAATAATTTCTAGTATTTCTTATATCATGCATTCAAAACTCAGTCACATCATATCTCACATTATGGTTCCTACATGACATCATTTTATTATATATCCTTTAGTTATTATATATACCTTACTATACCCCTTAATGTAAATTGCATTATACCTCATATTTAATTTAGGTATCTGAACAAATTTATCATGTTCATTCCAATTTATAAGCTAAGCCAACTTAAACACATGAGCATGCAAATCTATTTCTAACTTAATGTTACAAATAAATGAACATACTTTACACCATATAATGTATTTTTAAGGTTTTAATTACATGTGTATCAACTAACATATATAAAATAGACATTTAGACTCATTAGGACATATTACTTACATTTATTCCAATTATCAAACCAACTCTTTTTTTCTGTCAATAATTGCTTTTAAATTAAAGAACTAAATCAATTAACTTTGTAAGATACATAGCCTTAATCAAATGTCACACATTTATCACTTACAATTTTAACATGCTTTCACTACTAATGTACATCATAAAATCTCTTTATGTTTCATATATTTCATCACCTAATTGTACATAACTTAAACACTTGTTATGCATATGCAATTCATTTATTTAACACTAATTCCTTCTATATAAGAATTTGGCCATTACACCTAAAGCTCCTACGTGTTTTGGCGAATCATGAATAACTAGAATCTTCATTTACATCATCTTTTTAAGGCATATATTTACTTGTATTCATCATCTTAAATCTATATTTAGCATTTTACATTAAAACATTCAATTTAGTTACATATATGTACATTAGTCACACACTTTTCACATATAAACACTTCTGTAATCACATTATAATGGATACACTTACATGAATAGTAAAACCAAGTCCCCTTAACTGTAAGTTACTTCATCTTTAATGCCATTCAATTCCACCCAAAATAGATTACAAATCCACTCCACTTATAGTTATATCCACTTTAATAGCCTGACAAGAAACATTATCTATTATCATTACACCAAGAATTTACTGCAGTAACTATTATCTAGTGCATTTGATTTATCTAGTAGTAACATTTGCTGCACATCCTTAACTATGAGCTATAACTACTATGGAAATTCAAATAGTAGCTATGTTTTCTTTAAATTTACTTTATCAAAATAATACACCTTAGTACACACCTCCTAATTTCCCCTGAAAAAATCTAGAACAAATTACACTTAACCGTACATTATTGAAATTAAAAAATCCTTTATTATTATCTCTTGCCATAAAATACTAGCTCGTAGCTTTTAAAAATAGAGAAGAATTAAAGTCCTAAAATAAATCAAATATGTCATTAAAATTCCACTCAACATGAATTGATTGAAACCAATTCAAATTAAAATAACCCATATTTAAAAATAATTTAAGCAGAAGAAAATTCACTGAAATACCATTGCTTAGATGCTTTCCATCACTACCACCTTCCTATTTCTTTTTTATGAAACTAGTGCATCACTATCTTATTGCCTTTTCTAATTTTATTTTATTTGATTCGTTATCATTAGACTCCTTCTATGCCTATATTTTTTTACCTCCCATCTTTTTTTCCATTTTCCATTCTTAAATTCTTCTTCTTTCAATTTCTCTTTCTTTTCCAACTATCCCTCTCTCATTTCTATCTTTCCTTAGCCAAATCTTTCCCTTTCTTTCTTTTTCCATCTCGTCCATCTCTTTTTTCCTTTTTCTACCCTTTGTTATTTTGCTAAATTTCTTTTGGGCAAAATGCCCTTGACTTCTTATTTTTATAATTGTTTTCACATTTGCTCGTATTTTTCCTCTTTTACATCCGCTTTTAGTTTTAATAACTTTCCTTGGTCTCTCAAATCTTGATTCCTTTTGCAAAATTCACTCTAAAATAGTTGATTATCAAGTCAAGGAATTCCCAAGCCAATCATATTAAAAACTCTATATATTTAGTTTAGCTCTAAATAAAATTAGATTGTCGTAAAACTTCACTTGTCATTTTTAGCCCACTTATTAGTCTAGTTTCCAATTTAAAAATGACCCTTAATCTCTAAATAACTTATACTTTTATGCAGTCCATCTAATGTCCTATTGATTGAGAGTACTATTCATGCCCTAGGAAGTATTGCTCACTAAACTCAAGATTTTTGGGAATTACAGAAGACCTATTAATGGGTTTTTGTGTAGATCCTTTCAACACATAGCCTTGTTTAGCTTCATCTTTCTTGTTTTCCTCTTTGATATGATAATAATAATGTAATATTTTATTATTACTATAATATTACTTTTTTGTGCTTCATTTAAAGGTGTGTGAACTTATGGGCTTTCTAACAACTTAGTAGTATATGTAATTTGGCAAGTTCTAGACAAACACGCTTTATGTGATTTAAACTCTTTTATATCATAATTATTAATATATATTAATAATCCATTATTCATGTATAAGTTATGAGCAGCCTCTATTCAAGCATCACAATGACCCAAATGAAAGAAAAGTGAGTGGTTCACTATAACCCTTTCATAGATAAATAATGTGTAGTAAGTGTAACACCTAAGAATTCTAGGGATATGAAAGTAATTCCAAGGATATGAATATTATTTCCTAAGACCCAAGTTACACTAATGCCACTAGAAGAGAATATTATTTATAATATAATTTTTGGAAAATTTTGGAATGAAAATGAAGTAATTAATATGGTTAAAAATAAAAATAAAGTTTTTACAGTAGTGTCTTATGAATAGTAATCTAGTTAAAGCAGAACCCTAAAATATTTTGCTTTTATACAAATTAACCTATGAATATCACAATCTGATACTCAAATATTCTAAATATTCCATTGGTATTAGAATTGGAATTTTTGAATAGCAAAAAGTATTTTATAAAAATCAAGTAAGGTTAAAAATGTTTGTTTGACTATAGTTTTCAATGTTTTTAGTGTGGTTTCTTTTTTACCCTTTTAGGTTTAGTTTTAAGTGATTTTATGGGAAGTTAAAGGATATTAATTAAGGTTAATATTGGAAGGAAAAAAAAGGAGAGAAACATATGTTGAATAAGTATAGACCATTGGATTTAATGACTTTTAATCATAGCATTAGGATTTGGTGTTATATATAAAGAGTTAAGGCTTGGTCAAAAGGGAGAAAAACATTATCTTCCTCCCTCTTCACTTAGGCTAACATTAACAAGGAGGAAATTCCTCTATTGTTGCAAGTTAAATCCTAATAAATTAATATCCTTACCTTAAAGTAAAGCCTTTATGAGCATTTATATATCGAGTACTGAAGCTTTTGTAGAGTTATCTTAAAGAATTTTTTAAAAAAAAGATTGAAATGAATAGCAACCATCTTTAGTGTAAATGTTTCTTTTAAGGTTTTTATATTTTTTTAGATGCTTGGGACCTTAATATGAGTCTTCTAAGGTTAGTTCAACTTTCAAAAACATGAGGAATTTATTATGGATTTTCATGTTTTCTTATGTTGTATGCTTATAGAGAAAAAAAGATAGAGATAAGGAAAAAGTCAAGGAAAAGCCTAAGAGAGGCTTATTTGGTGTCTTTAAAACACATTGTAAGTGTATCCAATAAATTATTCTATTAAAGTGTGTGTTTGCATTCATTTAGTGTGTACAATTAAAGAAATAAATGATATATGTTAAGAGAATTTGTGTATAATTTATTTTTATAGTTGAGAAATGCTTAATAGCTGTGTAACATGTGCTAAAAAAAATTTAAGTGGATATATGTATGCATGAGTTATGGGCCAAATAGACGTGTATGGGTTGATTGTTGTATAATATGGGCAGTATGAGTTTTAGGCTTATGGATGAGAATTGAGATATTTAGGTGGGTGACAAGTATATATAAATATCTAATTAAGCTAGAAATAGATAATGCTTGAATTATTAATTCCATATGTTGGCTAGACAAATTAAGGCATGATAATAGTGTATAAAATGTATGCTAAATGAATCTTATAATGTACATGTTAATGGCATTCATTAAAATGGAATATAAGTATTATGCTTGACATAAAAATGAGTAAGGTTATAGATTAGATGTGTAAATATATATGTATATAATGGAATGTAAGATAGTATGTTTGGTCTTGAGTAATGAAGTCATTATTAGCATGGTATTTTATATGCTGGCCAATTGGCTTAAATGATTGATTTGTGATGTGGCTATGTAAATGCAACATAAAACTTGAATCTAATGTGATTATGGTGCAAAATTCTTATGATGTTTATATTGCATGAATAATGAGATAGATATAAAAAGTATGACTAAAAGATAATAGTTACCCCATTTGGTCACCTGTTGCCAACTCACTTGTAAAACTTTCAAAAATAATTTTTAAGCATATGAAACTTAATTAGTAGTGGTGATGGCCAATATGACTAGGCAACCTTGTATGTATAGGTTGGCTAGTTAAATAAGGATAGATAATAGTTGTTAGGGTACTTTGGTACCTCTTTATAACCTTTGAGTCTAGTTTATGGCCTTTGGCCTAGTTTATAACCTTCTGGTCTAGATTATAAGCTTCGGGTCCTATATAGCCTTTGTAACCTAGTAAGATCTATGTGGTCTAGTGTGGCCTTTGTAGCCTAAATGGTCTCATTTTCTTGTATCAAGAATATGTCTTTTAATTATAGGCAAACAAATTAATAATGTGATTAATGAAAATTATATAAATAATTAATAAGAACAATGAAATTCCATGCATGTTACATTAGGATTGCTTATGCATGTGATAACTTTAGATTATATACACTTGTATGACATGAATAGGTTATTGATGTTAAAAATATCTTGTGTGTGCATAATGATTATGAATAGACATCCATATTTTATTCGATACACCACTAAGCTCTAAGCTTAGCACATCATTTGTTTTTACAACACATCGATCAAAGACTAGACTGAAGTTAAAGCCCTAACTCAGTATTACAGATCAATAAAAGCTTTTTTTTTGGTATTATTAAGTACATATTATATTTGATGTAGCAGGATTAATGCACTCATATATATGTAATAAGGGATTTTGGCCTAAATATGTTTTCAAGATGATTTTTCAACTTTTTAAAAAAGTTGTATGGCTATATGTATGTGTGTGTGCAAATATGTGTGTGTGTGTGTATACAAACACACACACACACACACACACACACACATATATATATATGGGTCTGGTTTCTTATATATGGTTTGAGCTGTATAGAAGTTGTATACATTTGAGTTGGATAAGAGGGTATGGTGATTGTAGTTAGGATGATTGAGTATATATAAGTGTTTTTCCTTGCAATTTACTTTGTAGGATAACATTATAAGACATTTATTATATTGCTAGATTTTTGGCACGATGACCCTTAATTGTATAAGCCTTTATATGGTTTTTGTTAAGTCATGTTTTAAAGAGTTTGCATGGCAAACACATTTATGAAAGGGTTGTAAGTTTTATGGTTTTTTTATGTAAGTTCAAATATCGATTGTGTGTCACTCCTCATTTAGATTTAATGAGCCATTTATGTGTGTGGCATCATATTAGATGGTACAAAAGATTTGTTTTAAAAGTTCTTTGGTTTATAATGGGTTATATATTAATGCCATAGGTCTACAATCATGCATTGCATAAGTATGTATTATTGAGGCTTATATGTGTTCATTTCATATGGATCTATGATTAGCAATTATGTGCCATAGGGTGGTAGAAAAGAGGTTGAATGTCATACACCTACCACGATCAAAAAGCATATGAGGGTGGGTATATTAGCACCAAGTGCTATTAGATAGGCCATACAAGCACAACCAGCCCTATCGTAGTATATGGCTAAGCTCTTAAGGTGAGCTACAACTGCTACTACTTCACCTCTACCACTAATGTAACCATAACCTCCACTAACACTATGAAAGACATATCTAGAAAGAGTAAAAAAGACAGGTGTTGTAGACTATGATTTTACTTCTTTAGGATACTAGTTAGAAAGGATAGTTAGGATCCTTTAGTAGTTAAGGTGTACTCACGAAGAGAATGTCATCTATGCCATATCCTTGTTACAAGAAAAAGAATTTAGATGGTGTGAAACCATCTTTGAGCATAAAACACCTAAGGAACTAACTTGGGACACTTTATTAGAATAGTTTAAAGGAAATACATAACAAAAAACTATTTGAAGAAAAAGTGGCAGGAGTTATTAAACTTGGAGCAGAAGCATATATCAATTTTCAAATATGAGAAAGACCTTGCCAAACTGAGCAGATATGCAAAGGAAATAGTTCCTTCATATGAGGAAAGATGTAAGAGATTTGAGAAAGGCTTGAACCATGTTATTAGGTTCTATGTAATAGCTATGAAGATCAAGGATTTCCTTACCGTAGTGGTAGTAGCATATACCACTAAAGAGATTCAAAAAGAAAAGAGAGAGAAAGAGAGCTTTCATAAAAAAGTCTTACATAAGGAACAAACTAGTTTAGCTCCCACTTATGAGAAAAAGCATAAGGGTAATTAGCCAAGGCAATAATGATAGAGGCAAGGTTAGACATAGAAGCCTCGATAGGATTCTCAGGCTAAATTTAAACAGTAAGTACAAGTCTCCAATATATCAACATCTACTACTAGAAGTATACCATTATCCCTATATAAGCATTGCAATAAGAGACATAGAGGAATATGTTAGAAGACCATATATGAAGTCTATTATAGATATGGTTCCAAGGATTATTTTTTTAGGGATTGTCCCAAGAAGCTTGTAGCATCTACTCAATTATAAGTATAATTGCTAGTTGTTACTAGAGGGCAAAAAAGAGACTAAAGAGATAGAGCAAGGGGTAGTTTGAGAGCCTAATTAGCGACTATAGATAGAGTAGAGCCCAGAGCTCTAGCCAAGTAATATGCCATTAAGGTATGGGAAAAGGTAAAGTCTCCTGATGTTATAGCGGGTACATTCTATCCCTTTGATTTAAAAGCTATAGTTTTGATAGATCTGTGCTCTATACACTCATATATATGTATAGTATAGGCATAAGACAAAGGGTTAGAGTATGAGTTGCTTGATATAGACATCATGGTTAGTAACCCTATAGGCTAGCATTTTATTGTTAATAAAGTGTATAGAGGATGTCCTTTAACAATATAAGGAAATAAGTTTTATACAGATCTTATTGAATTACAATTTGATGAGCTCAATCTCATTTTTAGGCATAGATTAGTTGTCCAAGCATCTTGTGATGTTGGATGGTAAAAAGAAGATGTAACGCCTATAATTTTCGATGTTATGAATTGTACATCTAGAATAGTGAATAGCCTTTTTAGAGACTTGGGGTACACTAATGTTATTGAATGGAAGTATTTATTATAACATAAGTATGGGTGAAATTTGAGATAGAATAAAATTATTTATAGGGTTTAAATACAAGTAAAGTTTGCTTAGTGGTGTCTTATGAACAGTGATGCAGTTAAAGCTAAATGATGAAATATTTCAATAGTGGTCAAAAAATTCTAAAAATAGCATGACTTGATATTCAAAAATTCAAAATATGCTAACGGTGTCAAATTTTGAATTTTCAGACATTGGTAAGTAATTAAACAAATTTAATTTATGACATTATTGCCCAAAATAAAAAGCTTCTCTTAGAATTTAATTTCAATTTTTTGGACATTAAAAACTCTTATTTTAATAATTCATGGCATAATTAAATGATTTAATTGGAGCTTGTAACTTCTAGAATGAATTTTAAAAGAGAAATATAAGCTAAAATAAATCCTAGCCATTGACTTTGACATGTGTCCTATATCTAGCCCTTAAAGCCCTACATAAGAATGGACTTTAGCTAATTAAATTAGCCATCTCCTACTTTATTACACCCTAAAATCTGATGCCATTCCTCTCCTCTTAAATCCTTTCTTTTTTTTCTTACATTTAACAAATCTACTATAACTCTTCAAAGTAAATACATTAAATTAACCTTTTTTTTGTAACTAATTCCCTTTTTTTGACTTTTCTTCACATGAAATTGTAGCAAACCGTAGTGTTCACTTTGAGAGCATCTAAAAGTTAATTCACATGAGAAGAAATTTCCAAAAACTCTCTAAAAGTAGTAATGGAAGTCATCTCCTTACGGGTAAGTAAAGGAGATTGCTATGGTTTAGCAAGAAAAAAATGTAGTAGAAAAGTATATTATGGCTTATTTATAATTGCCAAACATTTAAAGGTTTTTATAATCTCTTTTTAGTTTAGCCCTAGGTCATAATTATATTCCTTTTACATCATAAAAGGCTAAACTAATTGGCCCTAATTAAACTAACTATAGTTATCCTTTTATATTTTATATGTATAAGGCTTTTCTATTCTATTCACAAAGACTTTTTCTATTATGGTTTTTTGATCTTTAGACATTAAGCCCAATTAGCATTTTTTTCTTTCTTTATCCTTAATGAAATCTCTTGTCATTAAATATCATACAGTTAACCATCAACTTGAATTTTATATGTGCATATAACCCTTTGGACTTTTGAGATATGTTGGCTATAGATAAGTGAATCAAAATCCAAGTAGAATTGGGAATCTATGATTACAACTCCTTGTGATCATTATTGATTATCAATTAATAAATTCATTTAAGAATAAGTAAAAAAGCATTTAGCTATATATCATGACTATCGAAGTTTTAAATGGTTAGTGGTTTGGCCATTTCACTTTTCTATATTCAGTTACCATGCAATTACTCTTTTCACTAGACTTTATCCCATTTAGGTATGAGTATAAACTTGTGTCAACTCAATGCTTAATCAATTGTATTTAATTGAGCTTTAAATATATTAATTATAACATTCATATCTTTATTTCCAAAATGCCTTTATGAATCTCATTCACACTTTGTATCTTACCTTGGCCAAAGATTTCTGAATAAAGATTATTCGAGAACAATGAGATAAATATTCCCTAATATAATCTGAGGTCGTAAATCCTTTATTAATCACTTAACTACTTTCAAGTATCTAATGTTATACCCAATCTCTTAGCTATATATACTTCATGGTAAAGTAAAAGTACTAAAGTCAAAGTGTAGCATTTGATATATAAGATAACCTTAGTAATCTTAAGTCCAAGGGTATATGCACTATTGATATAAGAAGATACTTTCACTGATATAGCTTATGTATCCATGTCAAGATCTCATGTTGGGTCTCTAATTAACATTTTTCTTAAACAAGCATCCATATGTTAACCTTAAGCATCACATGCCTACAACTTACTACTACTTGCACTAGTCAAAGAGAATAACATATGCTAGTCTATCTGCACTAACAATGTCCTATCTTATTAATACTATGACTAGGGATTATTTTTGTATTATCACATTTGCATGCAATATGAGTCTCATATCAAAAACTTTTTATGATTTCTTTTACATTGTGATTTTATGCCAAGGACTTTATTACAATGTTTAAGATAATTATCAAATAAAAGAATTAACTTAAGCACTATGTAATAAAGAATTCCTTTCATTACTAATGAGTTTTAAATGTACATAAAATATCCCCATTACATATTGCTCAAGGGCATATAACTAATAATCTCCCACATGCACCAAATCCAATCTCCCATTTATTTAATACCTATAGTATTTTACGTGGTGTTCAAACTTGTTATGTATTAGTGCTTTGATGAGAGGATCAATAACATTCCAACCTATGGGGACAGACAAATAATTACTTCTTGTTTAGCAACTATGTCATGGATTAAATGGTAGCACTTAATGACATGCTTAGATCGCTGATGAGACCATAGTTCCTTTACTTTTGCTATGGCTCCATTGTTGTCACAATACAGTAATACTGGACCAATAATACAATGTACCACTTTAAGCCTAGTAATGATGTTTTTGATCTATACTATAACCCTAGCTGTATCAAAACTAATTGCACCTCCTTAGTAGTTGAGTTTGTAGTTATTTCTTCTTTGGAACTATTCCAACTAATTGTAGCTCTTACGATTATGAACATATAACCTTATTGAATTTGCAGTCATTTTTATCATACTCAAAGCTAGCATCAATGTACCGCTTATATGTAGACCCCCTTCCCTATATATCGAAAGCACATCTTTAGCCATTCTCAAGTACTTAAGGATGTTATTTAATGCCACCTAATATTCCTTTCAATTATTAGATTGGAATCTACTCATGATAGTCATAACAAATGATACATCAAGTTATGCATATAATAAAGTATACATGATAGATCCTACTGTTGATACATATGGGATCCTACTTATACATTCTCTCTCTTCTTATGTGTTAAGACACATAGACTTAGAAAGAATTTTTCCATATACTATAAGAATGAATCCTTTTTTATATTGATCAATGCTTAACCTCTTTAACATTTTGTCTAAATATGTAGACTATGAAAGACCTATAAACTTTTTAGGTCTATCTCTATAGATTTTTATCCCTAATATATGGTCACTTCATTAAGGTATTTCAAGCATAATTTCTTTGATAACTAGATCTTGATTAATTGAAGATCTAAGACATCATCTCCCATGACTAATATGTCATCAATATATAACACTAAGAATATGACATCACTTCTACTAAACTTCCTATAGACATAAGGTTCATTTAAGTTTTGTAAGAAGCCAAACTCTGTAATTTTCTCATTAAAATGGATATTATAACTCTTAGATGGTTGCTTTAATCCATAGATTAATTTCTAAAGCTTGCATAGCTTGTTACTATCACTAGATGTGAATATTCAAGCCAATTCATGTACACTTCTTCTCACAAATTTCCATTAAGGAAAGGTATCTTCACATCTATTTGCCAAATCTCATAATCATAATAAGCAACTATAGAAAGCAAAATCAAATTACATTTAGGCATGGCTACTAGTGAAAAAGTTTCATCAAAGTCAATTCCTTGCCTTTATTGATAACATTTTTCTACCAACCTTGCTTTATAAGTAACCATATTACCATTTATATCATTCTTCTTCTTGAATATCCACTTACACCTAATGGGTTAATCCATTTGGGTTACTCAACCTAAGTCCACACTTGGTTGTCACACTTGGAATCCATTATGGATTTCATGGCCTTCAGCCATAATTTGGATTCTAAATTCTTTAAAACCTCCTCAAAGGTTGTATGCTCATTTTTATCCACTAGTCACATGCTTGCTCACATCAATAAGAATTCCATATCTCATAGGAATAGTATAAACTCTAGTAGAATATTTAGAAACTTATGTTACAATAAGTTCTTTTATTAGTTCATTAGCTTGAGTATTAATTTCAAAATCTGTTAGTTGATTTCCTTCAATTTATGGTTTTTGAACTTCATCAATTTCAATTCTAATCCCATTGTCTTTTTTTTAAAGAAATGCTTTTTTTAAAAAGTTTACATGCTTTGAAATAAATACATTTTATTATAAAGGGTTACAAAAATAGTATCCTAATGAATTCTTTTGTATACCTCATTAACAAGCATTTATCAAATTTAACATCCAACATATCTAATATGACCATTTTCACATAAGTTGGGCAACCACATATTATCATATGTTAAAAGAATTAGTTTCATGTTACACCATATCTCATATGGTGTAATGTTAACTGACTTAGATGGAACTCTATTTAAGGCATAAATAGCATATTCCAATGCATAACCCCAAAATGACTTAGGTAGGTCTGCAAGGTTCATCATAGATTAAATCAGGTTTGATTTCTCCTTTCTGATACACCATTATGCTATCATGTATAATGAGGAATCTATTAAGATAACATCCCATTATCTCTTATGTGATACCCCCTATGGATTCCCAAAGAAACCTAATAAGCGGTCCATTTCTTGCCAAGTCACCTTTCTTGAAATTTCCCCTATT
>CANXYI011185008.1:0-16630 GCA_948208565.1 Hura crepitans
TCTCAGGCCCATTTCCCTCTTCTCCTTTTTTTCCCTCCGCTGCTTGAAGCCCCAATGATAGATGTTGAACACCCAACTCGATGATTCCTTAGGGCCTACTTTCTAAATTTTACTCCAATCCTAAGTTGCACCTCCCATGGACACCCTATGCTACCAGATAATTCACTGTATCCGTATTCTCGAGCCCTCATGTACTAATGCCTTGCTCAGCACAACAGGTGTGAACGTATTGGAGCTAATGCACCGAATTTCATCGGAACTTCAAAGTTAAACATCTCTATTTTCCCACCTCTGCATCACGAAGCCCCGACAATGGACCTTAATCTTACTGCTAGTCGATTCTCGAGGGCCCACTTTTCAGGTCTTGCTCTAATCTTGAGTTATGCGAACCATGGCCTTCCCATGTGGCTCAAATAATTTACACGTGCTCTTATGTCCCTTAGGGCCATTCTAAGGCCTTTCTCCTCTCCTTAGGCTCACCACGTCTACATTGTCGAGCACTTATGTACTAACGCCTTGCATGACACCAAGGGTGCGATCATACTAGCACTAATGCAATGGATCCCATCAAAACTTTGAAGTTTTACCTGTTTGGGCGAGATAGTACAAAGATGGGTAACCTTTTAGGAAGTCCTTATGTTGCACCTTACTTTTTCCCACTTTTCCCCTCATCTCAGGCCCATTTCCCTCTTCTCCTTTTTTTCCCTCCGCTGCTTGAAGCCCCAATGATAGATGTTGAACACCCAACTCGATGATTCCTTAGGGCCTACTTTCTAAATTTTACTCCAATCCTAAGTTGCACTGCCCATGATCCCCCCTTGCCAACCGAATAATTGGCCGTATCTGCATTCCCGGGCCCATATGTACTAATGCCTTGTATGGCACGACTAGTGCAATCGTACCGGTGCTAATGCATAGGATCCTATCAGAACTCTAAACTTAAATGTCTCCTTTTATCCTCCTCCGCACCTTGAAGCCCCGACGATGGACCTTGAGCTTCTAGCTCATCGATTCCCACGGCCTACTTTTCGAGTTTCGCTCTAATTTTAAGCTATGTGGCCCGTGGCCCTCCCGCACAACATGAATAATTTGCACACACCCTTATGTCCCTCAAGGTAATTCTAAGACTTTTCTCCTTCTCCCAGGGCTTGCTGCGTCTATATTGCTGGGTGCTTATGTACTAATGCCTTACACGACACCACAGGTGCAATCATACCAGCACTAATGCATCGGATCGCATTAGAACTCCAAAGTTAAACGTGTTTGGGCAAGAGTAGTACTAAGTTGGTATCCTCTCAGGAAGTCCTCATGTTGCACCCTTCTTTTACTCGCTTTTCTCCTTATACTAGGCCTATTTCCCTCTTCTCTTTTTTTCCCTCATCTGCAGCTCAAAGCACCAATGATGGACGTTAAACTCCTAACTTGACAATTCCCCGAGGCCCACTTTCCAGATTTTGCTCCAATACTAAGTCACATTGCCCAAGACCCCCTCTTGCCACTTGAATAATTCGGCGCATCCGAGTTCTCGAGCCCTCATGTACTAATGCCTTACATGGTACGATGGGTGCGATCGTACCAGCGCTAATGCACTAGATCGTTGCAGAACTTTGAAGATAAAATTCTCCTTTTCCCTCTTTTTATGCCTCAAAGCCCCAATGATGGACCTTGAGCTTCTGGCTCATTGATTCCTTGGGGCTATCTTTTTAGGTTTTGCTCTAATCCTGAGCCGTGCTATTAGGATAATTTGCACGAGCCCTTATATCCCTTAGAGCAATTCTAAGGCCTTTCTCCTCCTTCTCGGGCTCATCGCATCTATATTGTCAAGTGCTCATATACTAACGCCTTGCACGACACCATGGGTGTGTTTATACTAGCACTAATGCAATGGATCCCATTAGAACTCCAAAGTTAAACATGTTTGGGCAAGAGTAGTACTAAGATGGCTGACCTTATGTGAAGTCCTCATATTGCACCCTTCTTTTTCCCATTTTTCCCCTGTCCTAGGCCCATTTCCCTCTTTTCCTTTTTTCCCTCCTCCGCTACTCGAAGCCCCAATGATGGATGTTGAACTCCCGACTCGACGATTCCCTCAGGCCCACTTTTTGGATTTCACTCCAATCCTAAATCACACTGCCCGTGACCCCCCCTTGCCACACGAATAATTTGGCACATCCACATTCCTAAGCACTCATGTACTAATGCCTTGCATGGCACGGTGGGTGCAATCGTACCAGTGCTAATGCATCAGATCCATGCATAACTCTAATGTTAAACGTCTCTTTTTTCCCTCCTTTATGCCTCAAAGCCCCAACGATAGACCTTGAGCTTCCGGCTCGTTGATTCTCGGGGGCCCGCTTTTTGAGTTTCACTCCAATCTTGAGCCACGTGGCTAAGATAATTTGCATGCACCCTTATGTCCCCCAGGGTAATTCTAAGGCCTTTCTCCTTTTTCCTTAGGCTCGCCACGTCTACATTACTGGGCACTCATGTACTAATGCCTTACATGACACCATGGGTGTGTTCATACCAGCACTAATACACCGGATCCCATCAGAACTTCAAAGTTATACATGTTTAGGCGAGAGTAGTACTAAGATGGGTGACCTCTTAGGAAGTCCTCGTGTTGCACCCTTCCTTTTCTCACTTTTCCCCTGTCCTGAGGCTATTTCCCTCTTCTCCTTTTTTTCTTCCTTTTCTGCTCAAAGCCCCTATGATGGACATTAAACTCCTAGCTCGATAATTTCTCGGGGCTTATGTTTTGGATTTTTCTCCAATCCTAAGTCGCACCGCACATGAATCCCCTTTGCCACCCAGCTAATTCACTGCATATGTGTTCTCGGGCCCTTATGTACTAATGCCTTACATGGCATAATAGGTGTGATCATACTGGCACTAACGATCTGGGCCTATCAGAACTCTAAAGTTAAACGTCTCTTTTTTCCCTCTTTCACGCCTTGAAGCCCTAACGATGGACCTTGAACTTTTAGCTCATTTATTCCCAAGGGCTCGCTTCTTGGGTTTTGATCCAATCTTAAGCCGTGTAGGCCGTGGCCCTGCCATGTGGCTCAAATAATTTGCAAGTGCCTTTATGCACCCTCAGGGCAATTCTATGGCCTTTCTCCTTCTCCTCCTCGGGCTTGCCGCGTCTATATTGCTAGGCGCTCATGTATTAATGCCATGCACATCACCACAGCTGTGATCATACCAGCTTTAATGCACCAGATCCAATCAGAACTCTGAAGTTAAATGTGCTTGAGTGAGAGTAATACTAAGATGTTTGACCTCTTGGGAAGTGCTCTTATTGCACCTTTCTTTTTACTATTTTCCTTACGTCTTAGGCCCATTTCCCTTTTTTCCTTTTTTCCCTCCTTCGCTGTTCGAAGCTCCTATGATAGACGTTGAACTCCTGACTCAATGATTCCTCGGGTTTGTTTTTTGTATTATGCTTCAATCTCAAGTTGCACCACTCATGACCCTCCCTTGGCACCCAGCTAATTCGCTGTGTCCGTGTTCCCGGGCCTTGATGTACTAATGCCTTACACAGCACAACAGGTGCGATCGTACCGATACTAATGCATCAGATCTCATTAGAACTTTGAAGTTAAACGTCTCTTTTTTCCCTCCTACATGCTTCGAAGCCTTGATGATGGACCTTGAACTTTTGGCTTGTCCATCTTCGAGGGCTCACTTTTTGAGTTTCGCTCTAATACTTAGCTGCACGGGCTGTGGCCTTGTTGTGCAGCTCAGATAATTTACATGCACCCTTATACACCTTTAGGGCAATTTTAAGGCCTTTCTCCTTCTCCTCGGGCTCATTGCATCTACGTCATCGAGCGGGCCATAGGTAGCGCAGCTCAGGTTTGGAGTGAAACCCAAAAAGCTAGCCCCTGAGAATCAACGAGCCAAAAGCTCAAGTTTTATCATTGGGGTTTCACGGTACGAAGGAGAGAAAAAAGGGACGTTTAACTTCGGAGTTTCAATTGGATCTGGTGCATTAGCACCGATACGATCACACCTATTATGCCGTGTAAGGCGTTAGTACATAAAGGCAAAGGAATGCTGACATGGTGAATTATTCGGGTGGCAAAGTAGGGTCACAGGGAATAATCAAGTCGAGAGTTTAATGTCCACCATCATGGCTTCGAGTAGCGGAGGAGGGAAAAAAGGATAAGAGGGAAATAGGCCTGGGATGGGGGGAAAAGCAAGAAACAAAAGGGTGCAACAAGAGGACTTCTCAAGAGGTCACACGTCTTAGTACTACTCTCGCCCAAACATGTTTAACTTTAGAATTCTGATTGGATCCGGTGCATTAGTGCTGCTATGATTAAACCTGTGGTGATGTGCATGGTGTTAGTACATGAGCGCCCGACAATTTAGACGTGGCGAGCCCAAAGAGGAGGAGGAGAAAGGCCTTAATATTGCCCTGAGGGTGCATAAAGGCGTGTGCAAATTATTTAAGCTGCACGAGAACCACAAGCCACGTTAGTAAGGATTAGAGTGAAACTTGAAAAGCAGGCCCCCCGGAATCGATGAGTCAAAAGCTCAAGACCATTGTTGGGGATTCTAGGTGTGAAGGAGGGAAAAAAGGAGATGTTTAACTTTGGAGTTTCGATGGGATCCATTGCATTAGCACCGGTATGATCGCACCCATCGTGCCATGCAAGGTGTTAGTATATGAGGGCCTAAGAACACAGATACGGTGAATTATTTGGATGGTAAGGGGGGTCACAGGTGGTGCGACATAGGATTAGAGCAAAATCTAAAAAGCAGGCCTCAAGGAATTATCGAGCCGGGAGTTTGACATCCTTCATCAGGGCTTCGACCAGCAGAGGAGGGAAAAAAGAGAAGAGGGAAATGGGCTTGAGATAGGGGGAAAAGTGAGAAAGAGAAGGGTGAAACATGAGGACTTCCTAAGAGGTCAACTGACTTAGTACTACTCTCGCCCAAACTCATTTAACTTCAGAGCTCTGATGGGATCTGATGCATTAGTGCTGGTATGATCGCACCCATGGTGTTGTGTAAAGCATTAGTACATGAGCGCTCGACAACGTAGACATGGTGAGCCTGAGAAGGAGGAGGAGAAAGGCATTAGAATTGTCTTTAGGGTGTATAAGGGCATGTGCAAATTATACAAGCTACACAGGTAGGCCACAGGCCGTGCGACTCAGGTTTAGAGCAAAACTTAGAAAGCTAGCCCCTAGGAATCGGCCTGCCAAAAGCTTAAGATCCATCGTCAGGGCTTCGAGGCATGGAGGAGGGAAAAAAGAGATGTTTAACTTTAGAGTTCTGATTGGATTTGGTGCATTAGCACTGGTACGATTGCACTCGTTATGCCGTGCAAGGCGTTAGTACATAAGGGCTCGGGAATGCGGATGCGACAAATTATTCAGGTGGCAAAGTAGGGTCACGGGGGATCGTTGAGCCTAGAGTTCAATGTCCATCATTAGGGCTTTAAGCAACTGAGGAGGGAAAAAAGGAGAAGAGGGAAATAAGCCTGGGATGGGAGGAAAAGCAGAAAAAAAAGGTGCAATGAGAGGACTTCCCAAGAGGTCACATATCTTAGTATAACTCTCACCTAAACATGTTTAACTTTAGAGTTCTGATTGGATCCAGTGCATTAGTGCTAGTATGATGACACTTGTGGTGATGTGCATGGCATTAGTACAAGAGCGCTCTATAATGTAAACACGACGAGCACAAGGAAGAGGAGGAGAAAGGCCTTAGAATTGCCCTGAGGGTGCATAAGGGCGCGTATAAATTATTCGAGCTACACGGGAGGGGCACCGAACACACGGGTAAGGATTAAAGTGAAACTCAAAAAGTGGGCCCTCGAGAATTGACGAGTTGGGAGTTTAATGTCCATCATTGGGGCTTCGATCAGCGGAGGACGGAAAAAAGTAAAAAAGGGAAATGGGCCCAAGACGGGGGAAAAGCAGGAAAAAGAAGGGTGCAATAGGAGGACATCCTAAGATGTCACCCATCTTAGTATTACTCTCTCCTAAACATTTCAAACTTTAGAGTTTTGATGGGATTCGATGCATTAGTGCTAGTATGATTGGACCCGTAGTGTCATGCAAGATGTTAATATATGAGCACCCAGCAACGTAGAAGCAGTGAGCCCTAAGTGGAGGAGGAGAAAGGCTTGAGAATTGCTCTGAGGGTGCATAAGGGTGCGTGGAAATTGTCCGAGCTGCATGAGAGGTCCACGAGTCGTACAACTCAGAATTAGAGCAAAACTTAAAAAGCTAGCCCCTGGGAATCGACAAGCTGCAATCTTTAGGTCCATCGTCAAGGCTTCAAGGCAAGGAGGAGGGAAAAAAGAGACATTTAACTTTGGTGATCCGATGGGATCCAATGCATTAGCGTCGATATGATCAAACTCATTGAGAAGTGGAAGGCATTAGTACATGAGGGCACAAGAACACTTATGTTGTGAATTATTCGGGTGGCAAGGGGGGTCACGGGTGGTACAACTTAAGAATGGAGCAAAATCCAAAAAACGAGTCTTGGGGTTTGAGCCGAGAGTTTAACGTCCATCATTTAGGCTTTTAGCAGCGAAAGAGGGAAAAAAAGGAGAAAAGGGAAATATGCTTGGGACCGGGGGAAAAAGGGGAAAAAGAAGGGTGCAACACAAGGACTTCTCCAAAAAGGTCACCGATCTTAATACTACTCTTACCTAAACACATTTAACTTCAAAGTTCTGATCGGATCTAGTGCATTAGTGCTAGTATGACTACACTAGTGGTGTTGTGCAAGGCATTAGTACATGAGCACTTGACAACGTAGACGTGGTGAGTCCGAGGTGGAGGATGAGAAAGGCCTTAGAATTACCTTGAGGGTGCATAAGGGCGTATGTAAATTATTCGAGCTGTAAGGGAGGGCTATAGGCTATATGGCTCAGGATTAGAGTGAAACCTGAAAAATGGGCCCTCAAGAATCGATGAGCCGAATGCTCAAGGTCTGTCATCAGGGCTTCAAGATGCAGAGGAGGGAAAAATGAGACGCTTAACTTCAGAGTTCCAATTGGATCCGGTGCATTAGTGCCTATACAATAGCACCCATTGTGCCCTACAAGGCATTAGTATATGAGGGCCTGGGAATACGGACGTGGCAAATTAGCTGGGTGGCAAGGGGGGTCACGAGTGGTGCAACTTAGGATTGGAGCAAAATCCAAAAAGCTAGCCCTAAAGAATCATTGAGCTGGGAGTTCAACGTCCATCATAAGGGCTTCGAGCAATGGAAGAGGGAAAAAAAGAGAAGAGGGAAATAGGCTCAGGACAGGGGAAAAAGCTATAAAAAGAAGTGCGCAACAAGAGGACTACCTAAGAGGTCATACATCTTAGTACTACTCTTGCCTAAAAATGTTTAACTTTAGAGTTTTGATTGGATCCGATGCATTAAAGCTGGTATGATCGCACTTATAGTGACGTCCATGGCATTAGTACATAAGCGCCTGGCATCATAGATGCGACGAGCCTGAGGAGAAAGAGGAGAAAGGCCTTAGAATTGCCTTGAGGGTGCATAAGGGCATGTGCAAATTATTCGAGCTGCACAGTAGGGCCACAACCTGGTGGCTCAAGATTAGAGTGAAACTCAAGAAGCGAGCCCCTAGGAATAGACAAGCTAGAAGTTTAAGGTCCATCGTTGGGGCTTCAAGGCACGGAGGAGGGAAAAAGAGATGTTTAACTTTAGAGTTTTCATAGGATCTAGTGCATTAACATTGGTACGATTGTACCCATTATGCCATGCAAGGCATTAGTACATGAGGGCCCGAGAATATGGATGCTGCGAATTAGCTGGGAGGTAAAGGGAGGTCATAAGTGATGCAATATATGATTGAAGCAAAATCCAAAAAGTGTGCCTCGAGGAATCGTCAAGTCGGGAATTCAACATCCATCATCAGGGCTTCGAGCAGCGAAGGAGGGAAAAAGGAGAAGAGGGAAATAGGCCCAGGATAGGGGGAAAAGTGGTAAAAAGAAGGGTGCAACAAGAGGACTTCCCAAGAGGTCACACACCTTAGTACTACTCTTGCCAAACACTTTTAACTTAAGAGTTCTGATTGGATTCGATACATTAGAGCTAGTATGATCTCACCTATAGTGACATATATGGCTTTAGTACATGAGCGCCCTATAATATAGACGTAACAAGCTAGAAGAGGAGGAGGAGAATGGCCTTAGAATTGCCTTGAGGGTTGCATAAGGGCTCGTGTAAATATTTGAGTTGCATGGTATGGCCACGGCTGCACAGCTCAAGATTTAAGTAGAACTCGGGAAGCGAGCACCCAAGAATAGATAAGCCAAAAGTTTAAGGTCTATTATCAGGGCTTTAAGGTGTAGAAGAGGGAAAAAAGAGACATTTAACTTTAGAGTTTTAATGGGATCCAGTGCATTAGTGCTAGTATAATCGTACCCATCGTGCCGTGCAAGGCATTAGTACATGAGGGCCCGGGAACGCGGATGCAGCAAATTAGCTAGGTGGCAAGAGGGGTCACGGGCGGTGCAACTTAGGATTAGAGCAAAATCCAATAAGTAGGCCTCGAGGAATCATTGAGTCGAGAGTTTAACATCAATCATAAAGGCATCGAGCAGTGGAAGAGGGAAAAAAGGAGAAGAGGCAAATGGGCTCGGGATAGGGGAAAGCAATAAAAAGAAGGGTGAAATAAGTGGCTTCTCAAGAGGTCACACATCTTAGTACTACTCTCAGCCAAACACATTTAACTTCAGAGTTTTAATTAGATCTAGTGCATTAGAGCTGGTATGATCGCACTTATGGTGACATATATAGTGTTAGTACATAAGCGCTCGGCAATGTAGACATGGCGAGCCCAAGAAGGAAGAGGAGAAAGGCCTTAGAATTGCCCTGAGGGTGCATAAGGGCACGTGCAAATTATTCCAGTAGCACGGCAGGGCCACGGCCTATGCAGCCTAGGATTGGAGTGAAACCTGGGAAGTGAGCCCCCCGGGAATAAACAAGCCAAAAGTTCAAGGTCCATTGTTGAGTCTTCAAGGTGTGAAGGAGGGAAAAATGAGACATTTAACTTTAGAGTTCTGATGGGATTTGGTGCATTAGCATTGGTTTGATCGCACTTGTAATGCTGTGCAAGGCATTAGTACATAAGGGCCTAGGAATGCGGACGCGGCGAATTAGCTAGGTGGCAAGGGGGGTCACGAGCGGTGCGACTTAGGATTAAAGCAAAATCCAAAAAGAGGGCCCTGAGGAATCGATAAGCCAAGAGTTTAATGTCTATCATAAGGGTTTTGGGCAGCGGAGGAGGGAAAATAGGAGAAGAGGGAAATTGGCCCAGGACAGGGGAAAGCGATAAAAAGAGGGGTGCAATAATAGGACTTCCCAACAGATCACACATCTTAGTATTACTCTTGCCCAAACACATTAACCTCAGAGTTCTGATTAGATCTGGTGCATTAAAATTGGTATGATCACACCTGTGGTGATGTGCATGGCGTTAGTACATGAGCACCCGGTAACGTAGATGTGGCATGCTAGAGGAGGAGGAAGAAGGACTTAGAATTGCCCTGAGGGTGCATAAGGGCATTTGCAAATTATCCAATCTACACAGGAGGGCCACGGGCCGCATAACTTAGGATTGGGGCGAAACCCAAAAAGCAGGCCCCCAAGAATCAATGAGTTAAATGCTTAAGGTCCATTTTTGGGGATTTGAGGCACAGATGATGGAAAAAAGAGACATTTAACTTAGGAATTTTGATGGGATCTATTGCATTAGCACCGGTACAATCACACCCATTGTGTCATGTAAGGTGTTAGTATATGAGGGCTTGAGAATGCAGATACAGTGAATTATCTAGGTGGCAAGGGGGTTTACGAGCGGCGCAACTTAGGATTAGAGCAAAATCCAAAAAGCGGGCCTCGAGGAATCACCAAGTTGGGAGTTCAACATCCATTATCGAGGCTTCAAGTAGCAGAGGAGGGAAAAAAGGAGAAGAGATAAATGGACCCAAGACATGGGGAAAAGTAGGAAAAAGAAAGATATAACATGAGGACTTCCCAAGAGGTCAACCAACTTAATACTACTTTTGCCCAAACTCATTTAACGTCGAAGTTCTGATGGGATCCGGTGCATGAGTGCTGGTATGATTGCACCTATGTTGTCGTGCAAGGCATTAGTATATGAGAGCCTGGCAACATAGACACGATGATCCCAAGGAGGAGGAGGAGGATAAAGGCCTTAGAATTGCCCTGAGGGTATATAAGGGCGTGTGCAAATAATTCGAGCTGCACAGGAGTGCCACGAGCCGTACAGCTCAAGATTTTAGCAAAACCCAAAAAGCAAGCCCTCGAGAATCGATGAGCTAGATGCTTAAAGTCCCTCGTATAGGCTTCGAGGCATAGAGGAGGGAAAAAGGAGATGCTTAACTTTGGAGTTCCGAAGGGATCTGGAGCATTAACATTGGTACGATCACACCTATTGTGCCGTGCAAGGCATTAGTACATGAGGGCCTAAAAATGCAAACGCGGCAAATTATATGGATAGCAAGGGGGGGTCACGAGTGGTACAACTCAGGATTGGAGCAAAATTCAGAAAGCGGGCCCCAAGGAATCGTCGAGCTTAGAGTTCAACGTCCATCTTTGGGATAAGAGGAAAATAGGTGCAACACGAGGACTTCCCAAGAGGTCACCCATCTTAGTGCTACTCTCGCTTAAACACGTTTAACTTTTGAGTTCTTATGAGATCCGGTACATTAGTGCTAGTATGATTGCACTCGTTCAAGGCTTTAGTACATGAGAACCTGACAACATAGATGCGGCAATCTCGAGGAGGAGGAGAAAGGCCTTAAAATTGCCTTGATGGTGCATAAGGCCACATGCAAATTATTTGAGCCGTATGAGAGGGCCATAGGATGTGCAGCTTAGGATAGGAGCAAAACTTGGAAAGTGGGCCCTCGGGAGTCAATGAGCCAGAAGCTCATGGTCCATTATCGGGGCTTTAATTCACTGAGGAGTGAAAAAGGAGACATCTAACTTTGGTGTTTCGATGGGATCTGATGCATTCATGTCTGTACAATCGCACCCATCGTGCTATGCAAGGCATTAGTATATAAAGGCTCGAGAATGCAGACGCGGTGAATTATTCGAGTGGAAAAAGGGGTCACGGGCAGTGAGACTTAGGATTAGAGCAAAATTCAAAAAGTGGGCCCTGAGAAATCATTAAACTGAGAGTTTAACATCTATCATCGGGGCTTCGAGTAGTAGAGGAGGGAAAAAAGGAGCAGATGAAAATGGGCCTGGGACTAGAGGAAAAGCAGGAAAAAGAAGGGTGCAACTCGAGGGCCTGGCTTGTCGATTCTTAGGGGCCCACTTTCTAGGTTTTGCTCTAATCCTGAGCCGCACGAACCATGGTCCTCCTATATGGCTCTAATAATTTACATGCACTCTTATGTCCCTCAGGGCAATTCTAAAGCCTTTCTCCTCCTCCTCTAGCTTGCCGTTTATACGTTGTCGAGTGCTCATGTACTAATGCCTTACATGACACCACGGGTGCGATCATACCAGCAATATTGCATCGAATCCCATCAGAACTCTAAAGTTATACGTGTTTGGATGAGAGTAATACTAAGATGGGTGACCTCTTGGGAAGTCTTTGTGTTGCACCCTTCTTTTTCCTGCTTTTCCTCCTGTCCCGGGACTATTTCCATCTTCTCCTTTTTTTCCCTCCTCTACTACTCGAAGCCCCGATGATGGACGTTGAACTCTCAAGTCAATAATTCCCCGGGGCTGACTTTTCGGATTTTGCTCCAATTCTAAGTCGCATTGCTCGTGACCCCCCTTGTCACACGGATAATTTGCCACATCTATGTTCCCAGGCCCTTATGTACTAAAGCCTTGCATGGCATGACGAGTGTAATCGTACTGGTGCTAATGCATCAGATCCCATCAGAACTTCGAACTTAAACATCTCTTTTTGCCCTCCTTCACACCTTGAAGCCCCGATGATAGACCTTGAACTTCTAGCTTGTCAATTCCTGGGGGCCTACTTTTCAAGTTTTGCTCCAATTCTAAGCTGCGCGGCCCTTGGCCCTTCAGCATAGCTCAAATAATTTGCACATGCCTTTATGTCCCTCAAGGCAATTCTAAGGCCTTTGTCGTCCTCTTAGGGCCCGCTGCCTCTACGTTGCTGAGCGTACATGTACTAACGCCTTGCATAACACCATGAGTGCGATCATACCAGTATTAATACACTGGATCGCATCAGAACTTCGAAGTTAAATGTTGAGAGTAGTACTAAGATGGGTGACCTCTTTGGGATGTCCTCATGTTTTTTCCCACTTTTCCCTCCGTCTCAGGCTTATTTCTCTCTTCTCCTTTTTTTCCCTCCTCCGCTGCTCAAAGCCCTGATGATGGACTCCTAACTCGATGATTCCCCAGTGCTTACTTTTTGGATTTTGCTCTAATCCCAAGTAGCACTGCCCGTAACCTGGCTTGCCACTCAGATAATTCTCCACGTTTGCGTTCCTAAGCCCTCATGTACTAACGCGTTGCACAACATAATGGGTGCAATTGTATTGGCACTAATACACCAGATCCCATTAGAACTCTGAAGTTAAACATCTCCTTTTTCCCTCCTCTATGGCTCGAAGCCTTGACGATGGACCTTAACCTTTCAGCTCGATGATTCTCGAGGGCCTACTTTTCGAGTTTCGCTCAAATCCTAAGCCGCGTGGCTATGATAATTTGCACGCACCCTTATATCCCTTAGGGAAATTCTAAGGCCCTTCTCATTCTCCTTGGGCTCATTGTGTCTATGTTGTTAAGCGATCATGAACTAACGCCTTGCACGACACCATGAGTGTGATCATACCAACACTAATGCATCAGATCCCATCAGAACTCTGAAGTTAAACATGTTTTGGTGAGAATAGTACTAAGATGGGTGACCTCATGGGAAGTCCTCTTGTTGCACCTTTCCTTTTCCCACTTTTCCCCCTATTACAGGCCCATTTCCCTTTTCTCATTTTTTCCCTCCTTCGCTGCTCGAAGCCCCGATTATGGATGTTGAACTCCTGACTCGACCATTCCCTAGGTCTTGCTTTTTGGATTTTGCTCTAATCCTAAGTCACACCACCCATGACCACCCCTTACCACTCAGATAACTCCTCACATCCGTGTTCCCAAGCCCTTATGTGCTAACACCTTGCATGGCACGATGGGTGCAATTGTACTGGTGCTAATGCACTGGATCCCATTGGTACTCTGAAGTTAAATGTCTCTTTTTTCCCTCTTTCATGCCTCGAAGTGCTAATAATAGACCTTGAGATTTCGGTTCGTCGATTCTTAGGGGCCCACTTTCTAAGTTTTGCTCCAATCTTGAGCTGCGTGGCATTCTTGCATGGCATGGATAGTTTGCAACACCCTTATGTCCCTCAGGGCAATTCTATGGCCTTTCTCCTCCTCCTCGAGCTCACCATGTCTATATTGCCGAGCGGTCATGTGCTAACGCCTTGCACGACACCATTAGTGTGATCATACCAAAACTAATGCACTGGATCCTATCAGAACTTCGAAGTTAAACATGTTTGGGTGAGAGTAGTACTAAAATGGGTCACCCCTTAGAAAGTCCTCGTGTTGCACCATTCTTTTTCTTGCTTTTCCCCCCGTCCCAAGCCCATTTTCCTTTTCTCCTTTTTTTCCCTCCTTCGCTGCTTGAAGCCTCAATGCTGGATGTTGAACTCATGACTCGATGATTCCCGAGGCCCGCTTTTTAAATTTGGCTCCAATCCTAAGTCACACCATCCGTGACCCTTTTTTGCCACTCGGATAATTCATCGTATCTGTATTCTCGGGACCTTATGTACTAATGCCTTGCATGACATGACGAGTGCAATCGTACCGGCACTAATGCACCAGATCCCATCGAAACTCTAAAGTTAAATGTCTTCTTTTTCCTTCTTCCACTCCTCGAATCCCCGATGATGGACTTTGAGCTTTTGGCTCATCGATTCCTAAGGTCCCGCTTTTTAGGTTTCGCTCTAATGCTGAGCCATGTGTCCCTTGGCCCTCCCGCATGGCTCAGATAATTTGCAAGCTCCCTTATGTCCCTCAGGGCAATTATAAGGCCTTTCTCCTTCTCCTCAGGCTTGCCGCGTCTACTTTGTCGAGCGCTTATATACTAACACCTTACACGATAACACGGGTACCATTATACTAGCATTAATCCACCGGATCCCATAAGAACTCTAAAGTTAAATGTTTTTGGAAGTCTTTGTGTTGCACCCTTCTTTTTCCAGCTCGTCGATTCCCAGGGACCCACTTTTTGGATTTCACTCGTGGCCCTCTCGTGTGGCTCGGATAATTTGCACATGGCCTTATGTTCCTTAGGGAAATTCTAAGGCCTTTCTCTTCTTTTTCAGGCTCATTGTATCTATGTTGCTGGGTGCTTATGTACAAACGCCTTGGAAAACACCACAGGTGTGATCATACCTGCACTAATGCACTAGATCCTATTAGAACTTTAGAGTTAAACATTTTTAGGCGATATTAGTACTAAGATGGGTGACCCCTCGGGAAGTCCTCATATTGCACCTTTCTTTTTCCCACTTTTCCCCCCCGTCCCGGGCCTATTTCCCCTTTTTAATTTTTTTCCCTCCTCCATTGCTCGAAGCCTCGATGATGGATGTTGAACTCTCGACTCGAAAAATCCCCAAGGCCCACTTTCTGCATTTCGCTCCAATCTAAAGTCGCACTGTCTATGACCTCCCTTTGCCACTTGGATAATTCATCGTATCCGTGTTCCTGAGCCCTTATGTACTAATGCCTTGCACAACATGATAGGTGTAATTATGCTAGCGCTCATGCGATGGATCCCATTGGAACTCCAAAGTTAAATGACTCCTTTTTCCCTCTTCCACTCCTTGAAGCCTCGACGATAGACCTTAAGCTTTCGGCTCATCGATTCCCAGGGGCCTGCTTTTCCGATTTTGTTCTAATGCTGAGCTGCGCATCCCGTGGCCAACTTACATGGCTTAGATAATTTCTATGCTCCCTTATGTCCTTTAGGGACATTATACAGCTTTTCTCCTCCTCCTCGGGCTTACCGCGTCTAATTTGTCGAGCGCTCATATACTAACACCTTGCGTGACAACATGGGTGCGATCATACCAGAACTAATCCATCGGATACCATAAGAACTCCAAAGTTAAACGTGTTTGGGTGAGAGTAGTACTAAGATGGGTGACCTCTTGGGAAGTCCTCTTGTTGCACCTTTCTTTTTCCCACTTTTTCCCCTGTCCCGGTCCTATTTCCCCTTCTCCTTTTTTTCTCTCCTCTGCTGCTCGAAGCCCCGATGATAGATGTTGAACTCTTGACTCGATGATTCCATGGGGCTCGCTTTTCGAATTTTGCTCCAATCCTAAGTCACATCGCCTGTGACTCCCCTTTGCCACCCTGATAATTCACCGTGTCCATTTTCTCAGGCCCTCACGTACTAACCCCTTGCACAACACCACGGGTGCGATCATACCAGCCCTAATGCCCTGAAACCCATTAAAACTTTGAAGTTAAATGTGTTTGGGTGAGAGTAGTACTAAGATGGGTGACCTCTTGGGAAGTTCTCGTGTTGTACACTTCTTTTACCAGCTTTTCCCCTGTCCCAGGCTTATTTCCTTCTTCTCCTTTTTTTCCCTCCTTCACTGCTCAAAGCCTTGATAATGGATGTTAAACTCCTTACTCTATGATTCCTTAGGGCCTGCTTTCCAAATTTTGCACCAATCCTAAGTCGTACCTCTCATGAACACCCTATGCTACCTAGATAATTCACCGCATCTACGTTCTCGGGCCCTCATGTACTAATGCCTTGCTTGGCATGACAGGTGCAAACGTATTAGAGCTAATGACTCAGATTTCATCGGAACTTCGAAGTTAAACGTCTTTATTTTCCCACCTCCGCGTAAAGCCCCAACGATAGACCTTGATCTTATGACTCGTTGATTCTCGAGGGCCCGCTTTTGAGGTTTTACTCTAATCCTGAGTTGTGCGGACCATGGCCTTCCCACACGGCTCAGATAATTTGCACGCGCTTTTATGTCCCTCAGGGCAATTCTAAGGCCTTTCTCCTCCTCCTTAGGATTGCTGCATCTACATTATCGAGCGCTTATGTACTAACGCCTTGTACGACACTAAGGGTGCGATCATACTAGCACTGATGCAATGGATCCCATCAGAACTCCAAAGTTTTACCTGTTTAGGTGAGAGTAGTACAAAGATGGGTGACCTCTTGGGATGTCCTCATGTTGTACCCTACTTTTTCCCATTTTTCCCCCCATCTCGAGCCCATTTCCCTCTTCTCCTTTTTTCCTTTGTCCGTTGCTCAAAGCCCCGATGATGGATGTTGAACTCCTAACTCGACGATTCCTTAGGGTCCACTTTCTGAATTTTGCTCCATTCCTAAGTTGCACTGCCTGTGAGCCCCTTGCTAACTGAATAATTTGTCGAGTCCATATTCCTAAGCCTAAATGTACTAATGCCTTGCATGGCATGATTGGTGCGATCGTACCGGTGCTAATGCACTGGATACTATTGAAACTTTGAACTTAAACGTCTCCTTTTACCCTCTTTCGTACCTCAAAGCCCCAATGATGGACCTTGAGCTTCTGGC
>CANXYI011185027.1:0-11700 GCA_948208565.1 Hura crepitans
TCTAAGAAAAACTATATTTGTAGATTTCAATTTAGAGGTTTGTAGAATTTTTTGGAATTTTTTAAATGTGTTTGATTATGTTTAGGGTAAGAAAGAAGAATTAAAGGAGAAGCCCAACTAAGGCCATAAGTAGTGGAAAAAGGGGTGTTCTCACTCCTTAGGTACGTGGATTTTGTGTAATTTTTTCATGCCTTGATTTATGCATATGTATGTGTATGTGAGTAGGTATGAAAGTTGTGAAAGTTAGGTATTTATAAGGAATTGATATAACTTAAGTATGCCAAAATGTTAGCCTCATGAAAATAATGTTATATGCATGATTTAGAAAGAAAATAGGTGTAGGTGGATGAATTTGTAATGGTCAAATGATGTGTATAGGTTTGGCATGGTGTATGTGTATGTATATGGCATGATAATTATGACATTAGCTTCAAAATAGGATGAAATCATGGTGGAAAAATGAATTAAAAAAAGAGTTAATAAAAAATGACTTGATAATTATTGCGTTAAGAATGGAACTTATTTGTGATATATGGAAATGTTTGCAAAATGGCTAATTGAAATGTAAGAATAATGGCATAATTACTTATAAATAGAATGATGTTGATAACAAGCTGTAATGAATGGATTGTGACATGATATGAGGATTGCCATATGAGTGGCATGAAAACTTTGGAGTGGAGAAATGACCATATGAATAAGGACTTACGAGAAAATGACCACATAAATAGTGACTAGTAAGAAAAATGACCATATTAATAGTGTTTTGCAGAAATAGCCCATAATTGAGAAAGGTATGTAAGTCCACTCATATTGGGTATATGGGATACCAGTATTGAGATAGTGATTAAGGGACCTATAATTGTATAATTGAATGATAAGAAATATTTTAGCCCATTAGTTAGACACACACTAAATGGGTTGATCGGTCAACTAGGGAGTTAGTAGTTGCTAGAGATATTGGTCTTATTAAGGCCACTATTTTTATGATAGAGATGGCAGGTGCAGCTATCGAGGTTCAGATGTTGAACCCTGCACACTTGGGTATTGGGAGGTCCATATGGGCCGATCCCTGCAACCCATTAGACTTATTTCTAAATATTGGGAGGTCCCACAAGGCTGATCCCTACTATCTACCAGTGATGTGATAGAGATAATGATAGGAAATTGTGAGGTCCCACATAGTTGATCCCTATTATCACAAATGGGACCGATCCCTGCTATCCCTCTGCAAATGTTGGGAGGTGTACGGGACTGATCTCTACCATCCACTAGTCTAGTATTGGGAGGCTTTATTGAATTGATCCTTACTATCGAAGCTGGTAGATGCAGATATTGAGGTCTAAAATATAGGCCATTACACTGTATACATCCCACTATCCGATGTCTTGAAGAGTAATCTCTCCGGCATAGGCCTAAATGGAAAGAATTAAAAGAGAATAACTGATCATAATTCATAATGTTGTTAATTAAGTGGTAATGTGGATTGGAACTATAATAATGCTAATTTGATAAAATACGAAGTGTTACTTATATGACCAGGCATTGAAGTTATATAATATAACTAATGAATAAATTATTAATATTGTAGAGTAGTTATCTTACATGCTTACTTTATTAATCATTTCATGACTTGTGTGTGATTCTATACATGACATGCACTTATTATGTCAAATCCATCACTAAGTACATACTCACCGTATTGGTGTTTCAATGAACAGGTTGTAGATATTGTTAGTTGTCCAACCTTAGTAAGTGTAGTGTAGTAGTCTCACTTATAAAGTATAAATTCCTATACTTTTAATGGTTGTAGAAAAGGCACTCATGTATATATGTGTGAAAGATAGATTTAGATGTTATAAATTATGAAAATATATTTTAACTCCTATATAGATCGTAAGAATAGGTAAGTATATGTTTGAATAATTAAATACTATAACTATATTGCTATTTGGATATTATGGGTCTGAGACCCTATGTTGATCTTGTTGCATGCAATTGATGGGAGATTTAAAGGACCAGAAAGGTTTAGGAGTTGAGAAAAATATGTGTGATGATTAAAGAAGTGTTTTTGGATAGGAAAATTTTTTGGTTTTTCACCTGAGTAGCCGTTATATTGCCTAAATTTTTATGAAATGGATAACAGGGCAAAATAGGATTTTACCAGTCTAATACAGGTAGTACTATAGTGTTATGCAGTAATATAAAGAAATCGATGAAGTTATATGCTCATATGAGGTAATGTTATAAGTGTTAAATGAATGAAGCCTAGGAAAATATCAGGATGGGTGACTTGGGGGAAGTAGCATTCCTTGTCTGTTTCCTTCGAGAATGGGCAAGGATGTTACATTTAGTGGTATCATAGTAGGTTTAGGCATTCCTAGGTGTATTATACATGAGTGCCAATGTTTCAAATTCTGTATTGGTAACAAAGCTATACTGCATGAGGCCGATAGATTGTTTTCTATGTAGTGATACAAGATGAACGAGCAGATCCTATTGGATCGAAGAGAAGAGGTGGCTAGCTATACTTCCACTACTGTTCATGACCCAAAAGTGAGTACAGCCACACCTGAGCTGAGTAATGTTGCACACCAGCCACTGCCTGAGACCCAAGCCTTACTAACACTTCTACAATAGAAAGTAAAATTGCTGAGACATACTTTAGTAGCAACTTCACCACCTCTACTAGCTCCAGTGCCACCTTTACCACCACCAGTTGCATTATTGAAAACATACTTGGAAAGAGTAAAGAAAATAATAGCTATAGATTTCCTAGGCATGAGGGAAGATGATGCTATGAGGGTCGAGTAATGGTTAGAGTGGATCCTAAGGATCTTGGAGCAATTAGAGTGCACTAAGGATGAAAGCTTCAAATGTGCCACCTCTCTCCTCTAAGAAGAAGCATTTCACTTGTGGGATATGACAAAAAGAAGAAAGGCAGTAATTGAAATAACATGGGATTATTTTATGAAGGATTTTCTTAAGAGGTACATATCTAAGTCCTATAAGGATAAGAAGAGGCAGGAATTCCTAGATTTGAAGCAAGGAAAGAGGTCAGTATCGAAGTATGAGAAGGATTTTGCTTGTTTAAGTAGATATGCTAAAGAGTTCCTACCCACTAATGAAGAAAGGTGTAAGAGGTTTAAAAAGGGCCTCAACATTAAGCTACGGATGCTAATAGCCATAACAAAAAAGAGATTTTTCTACTTTGGTAGTAGTAGCCTATGATATGGAGAAGATGATGTAAGAGAAGAAGAGCTATTCTAGAAAAAGAGGATATTTGCAGTAGGCCAGACGAGTTCAGCACCTGGGATAGGTAAAAGACAAAGAGAGTCCCATCCTGTGTAGTAGTCTTAGAGGCAGACCCAATCTTATAGGTCAGGTCAGGCTTTTTAATCTAAGGCTCAACCTTCATAACAAGCCTCTAGCTCCCTTGTATCAATGGCTAGAAGTGTATCCTTGACATGTGGGACTTGTAATAAGAGACAATGAGAGTAGTATTGGTAGTCTAAGAGAGGAGAATGTTTCATTTGTGATGCTAGAGACCATTTTTAGCAGGACTTTTCCCAAAGATAGCTTGAGGCTACTCAGACACAAGCATCAATAGCACCTAGCAGGGGACAAAGGTAGACCAGATAGGATAAGTTAAGTAGCAATTAGAGGAATAGATTTAAGGCTGGAGCTCCAGCATGTCAGTATGCTATTCTGGCCTAGGAGAAGGTTGAGGCTTAAGACTTGTCTATTTGTAACTTCTATTTATTTGATACACTTGTGTTAGCTTTAATAGTTCCAGGCTTGATGCATTCTTATATTTGTACCACACAAGCCTAATATAGAGGGTTAGAACTAGAGTCCATAGATTTAAACATTCAAGTCAGTAACCCCATTAGATAGAGTGTGATGGTGAATATATTATATAGGCACTATCCTCTAATAATTTGAGATCAAGTATTCCTAGTGGATCTTATTGAACTCCCTTTTCATGAGTTTCACATTATATTAGGTATGAATTGGTTAACAAAACATCAGGTAATGATTGATTTTGAAAATAAGGAACTTAACCTCTAAACAAAGGAGGGATATGAAATAACAATTGTAGGAAAGAGAAATTCCTTGTCAAACATCATTTTAGCTATTATAGCAAGCCAACTCATCCAAAAGGGATATGAGGTGTACTTAACCTATGTGGTGGATGCTAGCAACATAGTACCCAGCCCTGATTAGATACAAGTGGTATCAAAATCTCTAAATGCATTTCTAAAAGATTTACTAGTTGAGAAGTGGATTTTGAGATAGAGGTATATCCTAGCACAACCCCAGCATCTATTACACCGTATCGAATGGCACTTGCAGAGTTGAAGGAATTAAAGGTATAACTACAAGAATTTTTAGATTAGGGCTTTATTCAGCCACCTCACCTTAGCAAGCACCTGTGCTATTTGTGAAGAAGGAAGATGGGTCACTTCAACTATATATCAATTATAGGCAATTAAACAAGGTAATAATGAAAAATAAATATATGTTGCCTAGAATTGATGATCTCTTTGATCAACTGCAAGGTGTAGTATCTTTCTAAGATTGACTTGAGATCGAGGTACCATTAGTTATGAATTAAAGAATCTGATATTCCTAAAACTATCTTTAGAACTAGATATAAGCATTATGAGTTCCTAGTGATGCCATTTGGGCTCATTAATGCCCTAGTAGCCTTTTATGGATTTGATGAATCAGATTTTTTAACCTTATTTAGATTAGTTTGTTGTGGTCTTTATAGATGATATCTTGGAGTATTCCAAAATTCATGAGCAACATGAATAGCACCTTAGAATTGTGTTGTAGATTTTGAGGGAAAAATAGTTGTATGCCAAGTTAAGTAAATGTGAGTTCTGATTGCATTAAGTAGCCTTTTCAGGCCATATTACTTTAGCTAAAGCTTCAGAGTTGACCTAAGAAAAGTTAAAGCTATGTTAGAATAGAATCCTTCTAAGAATGTGACTGAGATTTAAAGTTTCCTAGGATTGGCTAAGTATTATTGGAGATTTATAAAAGGCTTTTCAATGATTATAGCTCTATTGACTTGACTGTTGAGGAAAGATGTGAGATTTGAATGGGATGATAAATGTCAAACAAGTTTTGATCAATTGAAGATGATGTTAATAGAGGCTCCTACCTTAATCAACCTAAATAGGGGAAGGAGTTTGTTATGTATAGTGATGCCTCACATCATGGACTTGGTTATGTTTTGATGCAAGAAGGCAAGGTGATTGAATATGCCTCTAGGCAATTAAAGCCTCATGAAAGGAGTTATCCCACACATGACTTAGAGTTAGCAACCATTGTATTTTTATTAAAAGTATAGAGACACCACTTGTACAGGGAAAGGTGTTATATTTATACTGACCACAAGAGCTTGAAATATTTGGCCACATAAAAAGAATTAAATCTCAGGTAGCAACGATGAATGGAGTTAATAAAGGATTGTAATTGTTCAATCGATTACCATCCAGGGAAGGCCAATGTAGTTATAGATGCTTTAAGTAAGGAATTTATTGCTACCTTAAAGCTTATGCATGCTAAACTAGAGTATACAAGAAATGATGCAATTTTGGCTAAACTAGTAATGTAAGGATATGAGAATAAATAAGGTTAAACATTTAAGTAACATGTAAATTTTGTTAGATGGGGGTTTTAAAGGGCTAGGGTAAAAAGAAAGTTAAAGATGAGGAACACGCGTAAATAGTAAATATGGTCGAATGGCTTAACTAAATTAGATAGGTGTGAACATCTAGGAGTAAACCTGATTTATAAGTAAATGCCTTAAGTAATTAAGCAAACTAATTATGTGAGTGGGTTGGTGGATTTATATCTTAAACTTGATCAAGTTCAAAACTTGGAATCATAAGTGAATATGATATGTGTATACATATATGCAAATGCTTGTGCACATGTGCATAATGTGTGACGGTGACATGTAATGCATATATAATAGGGAAAGAGAATGTGAATTGCCTATAAATGGCTAAAGTTAATGTAGTTGAAATTTATAACCCTTATGTGTGAACATGGGTTACAGATACTCGGATAGGTAGCATGTAGTTTTAATCTTATGAATGTAATACGATACATATAGGATGGAAATCATGTATGAGCTATGGAATTAAGGTAATTAGCTTGAAGTGGTCGAATGGCTTACCATGCTTGTATTTATGTAATTAATATTTAAATGTAGATTGAAAGATTTTAGCGTAGTCTAATTGGTAGGTAGAAATTAAAACGTATATTTACATAAGAATGTAATTGGTAGTAATGAGCCGAATGATGGAAGAATAATTAAAAGAGTCTATACTAATGCAAACAAAAATGTATTTATGATGTATGCAGAGATACTAGAAAAAATTAAAGAGAAGGAAACAATGACGTATATAATGTGATGTGGGAAATAATGATTTTATACATATGCATGACCAAATACCTTGATAAGAAAGGAGAAGACTTGAAATGACTAATATATGAATTACTAAATCTAGCTTATACATTACTAGATGCAAGACAATTATGAAGAGTTGTAACATGTATAAAGAGCAGTGAAAGAAAAATATGAGAATTGATTTTTTAAGAAACTGTGATATAGAGATGTTAATATCGAAATATGGTTTACTTGAAAGGATGAATATTTATTGATAAGTGATTAAATAAAAATGGGAATTTAAGGCCTATATTAGTTAGACAACCACTGGATAGGTTAACTGGTTAACTAAGGTGTTAGCAGCTGTAAGGGGCTTTGGTCCATACGGGATATTGCTTAGTTGTATGACATGGCGAGTGCAGTTGCCAAAGTTCTGCTAATAAGCCCTACACATCAAAGTCTTAGGAGGTCCATATGGGCTGATCCTTGCTTACCTACCTTATAGTGGATTTGAAAGGTCCCATAGGGCTGATCCCTACTATCCATATGAGCATGATTGATATTTAGGATATGGGAGGTCCCTCAAGGCTAACCCCTACTATCCCCACTATTGGGAGGTCTGCCTAGACTGATCCTTGCCACTTTGATTTGGGAGGTTCTTATGAATTGATCCCTACTATATAGTGGAGATGGTTAGGTGCAGTTACCAAGGTCCAAATTTAGGCCACTACATTATCTAGATCCTATTATCTAGTATTTTTGAGTCAGTCTCTCGAATATGAGCCACAAAAATTTAGTAAACCCAATGTTTAAATTAATTAGACAAATGTCAAGATGTAATGGAATGGTAAACGAACTATACATTAATAAAATTCTTAAAATTCATGTGTTTGGTACAACAATCTTGTATCGTTGACTATTATTAAAGACTAAAGAATCCTAATAGAATTATTAAATGAGATTATATCTGATCTAGTATATGAATTAAACTAAATATGGAGCATTACACTAAGGTATATTAGCTTAGAAAATATAAATGAAAAATGTTTTATTAGAAAATATGCTATAGGGATATTACAATTAAATAGAGACAGTCATAGATAATATTGATGATTAAAAATTGGGCAAAGGTATTACTTACTAATGCATGTAGATAACCACAATATATGAATTGACTATAGTCAATGTGATTTTATGAGATGTTGGTGATGCATATTTTTATGTATATGTATGCATGTGCTCATCTAGAGATGGCAATATTGTATGTTATGCTAACATAAATAGTTGAATTCAGAAATACTATTTGTATGTTAGACTAAAAGTGAAGATATTAGACTCGTAAAGTTAAGGCTACCATGATAATTCCACTATACATTATGTGTGGACAATGATAATGCTTATTTACATGTATATCTCAATAAACACACCACTAAGCATATGCTTAGCATATCAGTTCTCTTGATGTGTAGGTTTAGCTCTAGTCTAGCAAGTGCAGCCTTCGAATGTAGTAGTGTAAACAAGGAGTTTCCTTCAAAGGAAATACAGTTCTTTGTATTAAAGAAATATGTCTATTAGCCGGGTACTCATGTAATGGTCTTTGTGTTGTATGATATAGATTCCTCTTAAAAGAGTCATAGTTTATATGTCATTTGACTTATAATTGTATGTACTATAAGTTTGATAAATTGACAAATGCAAATCTAAACATGATATGGAATAGCCATGATGATTGCATGTTAATGATGAAAGTATAGTATAAATTAGCATTATGATCTTTAATGATGATTTGATGATGGTTCAGGAGGAACTAGAGATGTATATTGTTATGAACTAATATTAGAAGTGTTTTATATAGGTTATAAATTTTAGTTTTTCACCCAAACAGCTGTTATGCTATCAAAATTTCTATAAAATGAATAATGGTAAATTAAAATTGCCATATCAACTAATTAGAATCAGAACAAGAACAACATAAGAGAACAACTTAAATAACATGCAATAATAAGTAGGGTATTCGGGGTAGTAAAGATTAAATGAATGGTAGGTGGGGTAAGATTAGGATAAGTGACCTTCAGGAAGTAGCATCTTTTATCTAGTTCCATCAGAGATCGGGTGAGGGGTGTTACAATGCATAAGTTCAATTTTTAGGCTAGTTAGGCCTAATGACCTCTCATATTTAAAGTGCATGCAAGAATAATAGCCTATAACATTTAAATCTTGTTTGAGATGAAATTATGCTATGTCCATTCTAGATAAAAGGAATAATGGGCTTGGCCCCACTTCAAATAAGGTTAAATGTAATAGGTCCACATAGCAATCATAATGCAATTGTAAACAATTAAGGCTATACAACCTAAGGGAAGTTGCTAAGTTTAACTATATAGCTTTCAAGGTTTGGTCTTAAAAGGCTTTATGGTTCCTACGAGTGGGGGTCCCTCCTAACATGTCTTTTTAATAAAGGATAATAGTGACCAATTAGTTCACCATTTGATATACATGAATGTACGAGACTTATGAGTTATAGATATGCTAGCAATTCCCTATTCTTGAATGAAAAATGGGTTCATGGTTTGCAACACCATATAGGGTAAAAAGGGAAATAGTTTATATAAGATTAAATACAGAAGACTGATAAAAATTAGAATATTAGAAGGAATATTATTTTGGCATTTTTGGATTCAATTCTCAGTCCCTAGTGGAGTCGCCACCATAGATTTTTATTGTATTAGGGATGAGGCAATTAGTGTTTGAAGCCACCACCTAGCTCTACACCAAGACCAGTAATCTTTTGCCCATAAAGGGTTTGGACTCAAATCTTATTTATGCCCTAATAATATACCATCCTTTATATTCTAACATTTATCAATCTTGTATCATGCAAGCAGGCATTGTAGTTAAAAGCACACATGTCACCTTTTCATATAAAGAAAATAAATTTCAATATTCAAAATGTACAACAAGCATAAGCATAAATTGAGCATCCAAAAATTGGGTTATTTATTAGTTGTTATTTAACCTGACAACTACTCGTAATTCTATAGGAATTAGTGGTAATTGCTAAACTCCCACCTCTAGGAGATTGGCCTTTTTGGAAATATATTTTTCATATGACTTTTATTAAGGAAAAATCAAAACCTTTTGGTTATGAAAACACCAATTAATTAGGTAGAAAAATCATTGATATAAGTTTAGGCTTTTTATGTGTAAAACAAGTTATTAAACTACCTATTACAATCCAAAATAAACAAAAGAAATAAAAGATACAAAACCAAATAAGCACATAAGTCATAAGCAATTAGTCTCGTTTCTACATTAGCAAGTCCGTCTAGACTTTATATAGGCCTTTATCCACGATTGTGTGGACTATAAAATGTCACAATTGATATGTCTATTTGGACCTCATATCCAACATGGATAGTCAATCTTAAACAACTCAAAAAAATGATTAGTAACACAAATAGAGGTTTGTGAGGACCTAATAATAGTACCAAACGAAATAATAACAACATGTGTAATAAATGTAGTTGTAGACATGAATGAATATGAAATATGCATAAATAATTTTTATTAATGAGATGATGATTAAAATGATTAATCATGGAAAGAAAAATATAAATAATTTTCACACAACTAAATCCATACAAACTATATATGAACACATATTTTCAAAACATGTGTCTATATAGACTACACTCCTTATGAAAGAGAGTCCATATGGACCTAACGTTAATTCCAAAATGTTAATAATATTCATATTAAAGAACATAATGATTTGAAAAAAATTAGACTATGCATACTTGATTTAAATAAAAGTCAATAACATGTTATAGTGTTTAATAGAATGTGTTAAAATAGAATACAAAAGATGCGCATAAAACTATTATCGAACATTAATCCATAAGGACTTAATATTATATACATATTTAGATAATAAGTCCACATAGACCTTAACATCTATTAAAATAGGTTTGCGCCGACTTAAACATCAGTTCACAAAAGTAAGTGTAGTTATAATTCTTTAATGAACAATTAATATATGATGAAAACAATTTAAAATGTTAACCTACTCTTATAATTGGTATGGGAATTGCATAGAATCACTTTACATGTCAATTAATCTAAGGAGATCCTCAGTTAAAGAAAAAACATGAATCAAATGAATAAAGATGAAGAATGAAAAAGGCCTTAAATCTTACCTTGAAGTTAACACCAAGCAATAAAAGAAATATAAGTTTTTAAAAGAATAATTATTTTAGTAAGGGTTTAGGACTAGTAGAGCGAACCTTACTTTGAAGTCCCCCTTAGACTCTCAAAAATTCAAGGTTAATTCATGATAATTGTTGGTAATGAAATAGGTTTATAGAATAGGTATTTATAAGGTTTTCAAGTAGTTCTCCCATTCAAAAGGAGGGAGTTCAAGTTAGATTAGGAATTAGAGTCCAGATAGGAAAATTAAGTTTTTAGAAGCTTTTAGGCAAAAGGTCTATGGAGACCTTGGTTCAAGGTTCATAATTCCATGTAAATCATGTCTTTGGTTTATCCTAGTGGACCATAGGCTATAGGCTCTATTCCTCTAATCCAATTCTATGTTAGTCCATATAAACTTGTATTATGATGGTCTATATGAACTATGATTTTAGGTTTCTTGCCTTATTGCTTAACCCTATCTCTAGCTATCATCATAGGCCCAAAATTTGAATGATTCCATGCCTCAAGGGGCTTTGCCCTTACACCCCCATTAGAATTAGTGTCAAGCTTCTAGCTTAGGCATTTGCTACCGAACAAATTCCCATTTTTTTCTCCTATTTGGGTTACACTACAATCTTTTTGGGTTAGGTTAACATTAGAATCCATATGAAGGTTTTAAACCCAAAATCTAGGTATCTACACACGCAACTACTATTTATTAGCCCAAAAGACACCTTTTAGTGGAAAAGGTGAATATGTTTGTAGGCTTTTGGACCTCATACATGTAAATGTGTTTGGACCTATGACCACACATTTAAGTGGTGGATTTCTTTACTTCATTAGCTTTATCAATGATTACTTTAGCTATGGTTATGTGTACTTGATGAAGTACAAATTTGAAAACTTTAAAAAGTTCAAAGAATTCAAAAATGAAGTTGAGAAATAGCTTGGTAGAAGTATTCAAACACTTTAATAAAATTGAGGTAGAGAGCACTTAAGTCATGAATTTTAGAGATATATGAGAGATAATAGTATATTATCTCACTGGACTCCTCCATATATGACATAAAATAATGGTGTATCTCAAAAGACAAATTAAACCC
>CANXYI011185077.1:0-10463 GCA_948208565.1 Hura crepitans
CATGATCATTCATATTCACATTACACATGTTGTAATAATTCTATTTAGTATTGTTTTTAGGTGCTTATGGACCATTATTTATGGTATTAACCTTTCTCTTTATGTTGTATAAGAGTAATCATTCTTACTAGGTTGGAGGTCCAGACAGACATATTAGCCATGATACATCATAGTCTGCATGGATATAGATTGAAGCCTGAGGGAGTCTACACAGACCTAACAATGCAAAGATGGGACCAAATAGCTTACTCTCTATTTGTTTATTTTGTTTTGTAATTTTTATTTCTTTTGTCTATTTTGGGTTGTAATAGGTAGTTTAGTAACTCGTTTTACATGCTAAAAGCCTAACCTCACATTAATGATTTTCTTTTTTAATTAATTGGTGTTTTCTTAATAAAATGGCTTTAATTTTTACTTAATAAAAGTCATGTGGAAAATGTATTATAACGAAGGCCAATCTCCTAGAGATAGGAGTTGGGCAATTACCGCCAATTCCTATGGAATTGTCAAGTCAAACAACAACTAATCAATAACTTATTGATGTCAATATACACTTATGCTTGTTGTATATTCTTAATATTGCAATTTATTTTCTCTAAGTGAAAAGGTGTAATACCCTTTACCTAATCCCTAAAGGAACCCAATAGGAGATGCTACTTTTCAAAGGTCACCAATCCTATTACCACCCCATTTGCCATTCATTTAACTATTATAGCCCAGACTAACTGCCTTAAACTTTCATGTTGTTTTACTATTAGTCCCTATTATTATTCTCATTATGACTGTAATTAACTAATATGACCAATATATGTGATAGTAATCCCATTCATAGAAAATTTGGCAGCATAATGGTTGCCCAGGTGAAAAACAAAATTTTTAGACTTGTATAAAACACTTCTATATTAGTCATTAACACACCCCTCATCTACTAGACCTATCTAGTCCTCCAATCCTCCAATCCAATCACAAAGTCAAATAGATACAGGGTCTTAGACCCATATCATTTAGATCATATAGGTAGTCACCTACACATATACATTCACTTAACAACTCTATTTCTTAGTTTACAACACATAATGTATCAAAAATACAATGCTAACCATTTTATTATCCTAGGCCTAAACCCTATATACATGAGTGCCCGTCTAACTACACATATACAAAAGGTCTAAAATATATACCCTTCTAATGATTGTCAATTACACTACAGTACTGAGGTTAGGAATCTTCCTAAAATCTTTCACCCATGCATCAGAACACCAACACACTAAATATAAACTCAGTGGAGAATTTAATTTAATATATGTGTCAAATCATATAGTCATGCAAGTTATGTGACCATGTAAGCTCATTCAATTATACTTCTACCATTATTTGCCTATCCTATTATTTATAATTTAATTTATCTCATAGTCCATCTAAGTTGCTCGATAAGGTTTTCTCATTCTTAATTAAGTTAGATGTTTCATAAGCTATAATTGTTCATATTATATGTATTTAATTCCTTTATTCTATTTGAAGCCCATAATGGAAAGACTACATATAAAGAAACTAGATAGCAAGATCTAGATTGTGCAATGGCCCCCATTTTAGACCTTGGTAGCTATACCTACCCAACTCTATCCAATAACAAGGACCAGTCATGTGAACCTCCCAAATTAGAGTGGTAAGGATCAGTCCGAGTGGACCTCCCAATAGTATAGATAGTAGGGATAAGCCCTGTGGGACCTCCCAAATCCTAAACATCAAATCATCATAAGTGGATAGTAGGGATTAGCCCCATAGGACCTCTTAAATCCATAAAAAATTAGGGCAAGTAGGGATTAGCCCATATGGACCTCCTAATACCTATGTGTGCAGGGCTATCTATCAAAAACTAGATGACTGCACTCGCCATCACATATACATAGGCAATGGCCTAGGAGGACCTAAACTCTAAACAGCTATTAATTCCCTAGTTAATTGGTTATCACCACAATTATGTGCACATTTTCATCATTACAAAATCAACAATTACAATGGCTTTTTTTATATTTGTGTTATTATTCATTTAGTCATTTTAGAACTCACAACCTCAAGTTATTATTCTCATAATCAATCATAATTTCATCAACCCATATGTCATTATTAATACTAGCATTACCACTTAGTATGATTATTGCTATCATTACTCAGTATCTTATTTGCTTGCATTATTTCACCCAATTCACTTTTAAGAACTTAGTCATTTCGTGCAATACTCTTATTACCACTAATTGCCATTTTAACACACATACATATCTCTCATACTTTAGCACACTTTAGGCCATGTTATGCATCATTACTCATCATTATTTCCATTTGCCAATTTCATATTACAATCATAATTTATGCTCAATTCTTAGCCTAAATGATCACCAATTCTAATGAAACAAACTTGCACACTAACATTATCTTCATGCACACCATTCGGCCATACCCTAAGCACACATATGCATATGTATTTGTTACACATCAATCACACACATAGGCTTCTCAAAATCACAATAAAAAAATTACATAGACATTACACATTAATATGCACACATACACGAACAACTACACTTTTATATACACTTTCACAAACATATTCATACACACCCATAATTACACACACATATTACACTAATTTCACATACCTAAGGTGTCAAAACACCCTAATTCATTATGTTAAGCCCTTGGTTGCTTCTCCTCTCCTAACTTTTCTTCTTTACCTACAAGCATATCTATTCTAGGGTTTAGAAAATTGCTAAAAATTATACATGCTCTAAATTGAAAGCTAATTAAATGTTTAATCTAAGCTCACTTAGGACTACCTAAAACTAAAATAAAAAAGGAATAAAAACACTTACACATAAATTTGACACTATTCACTAAGTGTTCATATCTCACTTTCTAGCCTATGTTTCTTAATTCTATCAGCTATAATAGATTTAAGAGGAAATAAAAGTAAAGAACCATATAAATTTTAGCTAAATTAGGCTTAATTTAAGGGAGAAAGAGAAAAAAATAGAGGAGAGAGAAAAGGCATTTATGGCATTACTTTTGGTGAGGAAGGAGGAAGGTGAATGCTTTTCCATATGTGACACCCTAACATGTGCCACGGCTTTAATATTAGATAGATGGATGGCTCGGATCGTGCCACATGCCAATATAATGGTCCATTTTAATATAATTTTCTTTTAAACTTCAAATTTTCAAAATAAATCCTTGAGACATATAAAAATCATGGTTTTAGTGCCAAAAATTCTTGATAGTAACTATTAAGAGCCCTATAAAATCTTAGGTCAAAATTCCCTTAGAAACTAGGGTTACTATTCACTTATCTAATTAAGAAATTTTAAATAAATATTAAATGACCTTAGAAAATTAAAGTTCCTTCACCAATAGACTCATTGGAATTTTTGACCTTTAGGGTATGATATTTTTAGGTCCATCTGGGCATATCCTAGACTATTTTTGGCACAATGTTCACCAAGGTCAATATTCACTAGCTCTTGGCCTAAAATGATTTATTAGTTCTACTAAAAGTTTTAATTGCTTCATTTTCATCATTTTATAGTCTATCAAAGTTTTATGACAAGTACTTCCCCTTTTGGCCATCATAAAGTACCTTAGTGTCCCGGGAGACACTATTCATGCCTCGGAGGTATTATTCATGAAAATAAGATTTGCAGGCATTACAACCTTCCGCTTTTAAGAAATTTCATCCTTAAAATTACTTGGTGAGAATAGATGCGGATATTGAACTTTCATTTGCTCCTCATTTTCCTAGGTGGCTTCTTCCGTCTTATGGTGCTTTCACAGCACTTTCACTAATGGTATAGAATTCTTTCTCAGTTTTTGACTTTTTTAACCAATATTTGCACTAATTCTTCCTCATAAGTCAAATTTGGTTGCACTTGAATCTCTTATATTGGTATTACATGTGAAGGACCAAATCTATATTGCCTCAACATTGAGACATGAAACATATCATAGATCTACTGTAATTCTAGTGGCATGGCTAACTTATAAGCTACCAATCCCATACGTTCTATAATATTGTATGGACTAATGAATCTTAAACTCAATTTCTCACTCTTACCAAATCTAAGCACCTTTTTCAATGGTGATACCTTCAGAAATAGTTTTTCACTAGCCTTATACTCAATATCTTTTTTCTTTAAGTCAGCATATGACTTTTGTTGATCCATTGTAGCCTTTAACATGCCCTTTATAATTCTGACTTTTTCTTCAGCATCCCTCATCAAATCAGGTCCCATAAGTTTACTTTCACTTCACTCCAATAAAGTGCAGTTCTACACCTTCTACCATATAGTGCTGTATAAAGAGCCATGCCTAAACTAGCTTAATGGCTATTGTTATAGGCAAACTCAACCAAAGATAAGTATTGGTCCTAACACATTTTAAATTCAATAGCACAACTACCCATCATATCTTTTACTACCTATAAAACCCATTTTGATTGTCCATTTGTGAATGGATGGAAAGCTGTACTGAAGGTTAGATGAGTACCCAAATCTTCTTGTAACTTGTTCCAAAATCTAGAAGTGAATCGAGGGTTTCAATTTGAAATAATAGCAACTAGCACTCCACGAAATTTCACATTCTCATCAAAGTATAACTGTGCTAGCTTATCCAAGGAGTAAGCCATTTTGACTTGGATGAAATGGGCTATCCTGGTTAGCCTATCCATAATCACCTAAATTGTATTGCATTTACCTCCAAGAATTGACAACCTTATTATGGAATCCATGGTGGCTTTTTCCCACTTCAACTCTAGAATTGCTATAGGGTTCATCAATCTAGAAGGAACATGATGTTCAGCTTTCACCTATTGACATGTCAAGCATCGAGCCATATAATTTGCTACATCTCACTTTATTTTTTACCACCAATAATGGGATTTCAAGTCTTAGTACATCTTTATTTTTCCTTGATGCATGGAATATGGAACATAATGTGCTTCTCTGAAAATCTACATTTTCACTTCTTCCACCTCAGCTATACACAGTCTATCAAGAAAGTATAAGCATCCATCTACCTTGATTTCAAAGTCTATAGTCTTCCCCTTTTTGAGTTTACTTACCATCTACATAAGATGATAATCTTACATCTATTCCTCTTTTATCTGCTGCTTAAAGTTAGGTTTCACCTATAGTTTAGATAAAATTGCATCACTCTCAATATACTCTATTCTAGCATTCATAGCTTTCATAGCAGCTATGCATTTTTGACTCAAGGCATCAGCTACCACATTAGCTTTCCCTAGGTGATAGTCAATCAAATAGTCATTATCCTTTATTAGTTCCATCTATTATTATTGACTTAAGTTCAACTCCTTTTATATGGGGAGATATTTTAAGCTTTTAAGGTCATTGTAAATGTAACACTTTTCACTATATAAGTAATGCCTCCACACTTGCAATGCAAACACAATAGCTGCCAATTCTAGGTCTTGTGTAGGGTAGTTCCATTCATATGGCTTCAGTTACCTTAGAGCATAAGCTAATACTTTTCCATCCTACATCAAAGCATATCCAAGTCCATTATGGGATTCATTATTATAGATCATATAATCCTTCTCTCGCTTAAGTTGAGTGAGAATTGGATCTTTAGTTAACATCACTTTAAGCTTGTCAAAGCATGCTTAGCACTTTTATCCAACAAAAATTTCATCTCTTTTCACAATAGTTTGGTTAATGGGTAGCAATCATCGAGAAACCCTTTACAAACCTTTTGTAATAACTAGCCAATCCTAAAAAGCTTCAAATTTCAATCATATTCTTAGGAGGCTTCTATTTAAACATAACTTTAACCTTGCTAGGGTTAGCCCAAATCCTATCAACTAAAATAATATGGTCTAAAAGGGCTACTTTAACCAACCAAAATTCATACTTACTCAATTTAACATATAGTTATTTTTCCCTTAGAGTTTACAACAAAATTCTCAATTGCTGCTCGTGGCTTTCCTTTGCTGCTGGAATACACCAGAATGTTAACTATAAAGATTACAACAAAATGGTCTAGATATAGCTTGAAAATTTTATTCATGAGGTTTATGAAAGCTGCATCAGCATTAGTGAGTCCAAATGGCATTAATAAGAATTCATAATGCTCATATCTAATTCTGAAGGCAGTTTTCAAAATGTTAAATTCCTTAATTCTCAGCTAGTGATACCCTAATCTCAAGTCTATCTTAGAAAACTCATTAACACCTCAGAGCTGGTAAAAGAGATAATCATTCTTTAGTAACAAGTACTTGTTCTTAATTATCCCTTTATTCAACTATTGATAGTCAATACATAACCACAGTGATCCATCTTTCTTTTTCATAAAGAGCACTAGGGCTTCTAAAGGTGAAGTACCTAGCTCGATGAAGCCTTTCTCTAATAAATCTTGTAGTTGTACATTCAACTCCTTTAATTCTATAGGTTCCATCAATTATGGCATAATAGATATGGGAGTAGTACTAAGATACACCTCAATTTCAAAGTCAAGCTCTTATTGTGGTGACAGTCCTAGAAGTTGGTGTTGTGTTGTTAGTGTTAATTACATAAGCTAAATAAACTTCACATCCTTTCTAGATAAGTTGCCTAGCTGTTATAGCTAAGATAACATTGGATAAGGAATTTTGTTCACCAAGTACTGTCACCTCATACCCCTCGCGACCTTGAGGGTAAGCCTTTTTTGTTCATAATTAACTACTACCCAATGTTTAAATAATCCATCCATACCTAAGATAACATCAAATTCATTGAAGCGTGGCTCAATAAAATTAATAGGAAACACCTATACTTAAAGTGCTAGAGGGTAATTTTTATTAATTATGTTAACTATCACATTCTAACCAATCGAGTTACTCATTAAGATATCTGTGACACCCCCAACTAGATTCCTGAAGAAGCCCAATAAAAGATGCACTTCCTACCAGGTCACCCATCCTAAAAGTTCCCGTATGGTCATTCATTTAACTTTTACATATGGCACACTAGACACTTCTATCTGACACTAAAATCACTCTGATTAATTCTTACAATCCATTTAGGTTGGTATCATTATGGTTCAACCATTGTAGACAGAATTTGACACAATCTAATACTGTCTAAAAATTCAGCAGCACTATGACTGCCTGGGTTATTATCCCCAAATTACTATTCACTTTCAAGTACTTCAACACTACTTATCATATCTCCTAGACCGAACCCCTATCTTAGCCTAACATCATCATCTAACACACATTAAACTTAAGCTTTAGGCCACATATAAACCATGTATCTATAGAGCCTCAGGCCTACTTAAAATCAAAATCATAGTTGAACATACATTCATAAGAAAATATGTAGACTACTTAAATACATCTATAGTTTAATACTTACTTATATACTTAACATATATAGAGTTTAAAATCATGGTTTCTACCCAACTTTATCTAAGTACATAGATGTCAAAACTGTACAACCTTTGCTTCTTATTCCTTTTCAATTATCCTCTGAACTCCCCTCAGCATGCTTTATAAGGTAGGATACTACTCTTGAGTACCTGTGCACCAAAATAGGTATGCTGAGAATACGAGATAGATACTTAGTGGTGAACTTAAAGCATTTTACTCATGGCAATATACTAATTAATACCTATGCAGTTAATAACTGATTTTTACTTAACTTATGTAATTTAATTATATAGTAAGGTGCCAAATTACTGAAATACTCTAAAGGTATTTTTAAGTCCTGAAATTGTTTTTTTCTACACATATATTATTTAAAGCTGTTATTACATTTATAGTATGTATATTTAACATTAACGAACTTATCTGATAACATATGTGTAAAATGTCCAAAATACACTTTAGCCTGTATTTTATCAACAACTTAGAAAATATTGTTCACTTATGCTTAATTCTTATTTCTATGATCAGTCTGATTATTTACTTAATTTAAGTCACTGGCCCAAGAAGGAAGACAAAACATAAAAATACTAGATCTAGAGGGAAAATAATCTAGTGCAGTGGTCCCCATTCTGGTCTTACACTATTGCACTAGTATGTGTGCCATAATAGAGATCAACCATAGCCTATTTAGACATAAGTAAATAGTAGCTATGTGACATAATGGAGATTAGCCTGTAGGCCTCCCTAGCCACCAAAAGCACTATCAACAATTGGGTGATATAATGTTAATCAGTCCGTGGACCTCTCCAGCCACTAATAGAATTACTACCTAAGTATCAGACAATTAGCTGCTGCAATACCATAAACGGTCAACCCATCCAGTGGGTGTCTAACTAATGGGCCAAGTAGCTCAATTTAAGTTCATTTATTAACCAATAATATTCTTTTAATATTTATGTTTTAAAAATAGATAGTTAAAATTTTTATCTCATACATTATTTTTTTAGCCAGAGTGGTATAGCCACATTTTAACTCTACTGAGTAAAATTCCAAAATAATACTTAAGTCTGCTATGACCAAAATTCAAGGTGCCTTATGTTATGATTTACCATAGCATTAATACTTAAAAAAGTTAATACTTTTTATCTAGTGACATTTTTGGTTCAAGTACTCGTCAACTGGACAATTATAGGTCATTTTGACCACTTTCCAAGTCAATTTTTGGGATACTTTTAAGTCCAAATTTAACATAGTTTTCACTGTCTTTTTAAGCACATTTCTAGGCATAAAGCCAACCATAACTAGGCTAATTCCTAGGCCAACTACTAAGCATAATAGCCATACATATAAATGTCTCAAATCTAGCCTAAAAAGGCACAAGCAAAAATACAATTTTGATAGCACATTTCAAGCCACTATTTAAGTCGTTATTCTAGGCCATTACCATACATTTTAGTTCCATTCTTCTTAATCATTTAAGCGTACCTTCTAGAGGTACATATTTTAAATTATGTGAGGCCATATACATTATTCAAATTAAACCTATTACAAGCCAATTATCATAGCCATCACCATTCACATGTCTAGCATTTCAATAAGCTTAATTATATGCCAATTTGTCCTTAATATGCTCTCAGGTAAGAAGGAAAATGCCACACCATTTTAATACTTTAACACATGATAGAAATTTTCATCCATACATATATGCCATAAATAACATTATACTCATATACACCAACTTTCAAGCTATTTCCCATATGTTATCAACCATCCCACAAAAATTCACTAAAAGCAACTTTTGTGTACAAACATTGATGGCACATTTCATCATGGTTTCCAACCCCAATTGCCATAATCGTGATTTTAACATACCCAGAAATTCTGAATTCACATTCTGTATAACCAAGTCAAGCACCCATATCCATCGAAATCTGCAAAGAAATAAAGCTACATTCTCAAGTTTTTTTAATTACATCTCCCTAATTCACTAAGTGTCCACTTAATCAACACTAACAAAGAGGGAAAATAACTCTTAACTCAACATTCTATCTACCATAAATCGGTATCCAACATCCTAAGCACCTTAGCGCATGAAGAGAAGGCTTGAAGTTCACTTACTTGTGCAGGAGTCCCTTGAATCTTCAAAAATTATACACTAGCCAACATCTATGGTAACTTCTATCCTCCTCTATGGGCCTTAAAGAGCCATCCAAATGCCATAACTACCTTATACACATCATCACATAGATGTTAGCCATGATCCAGCATAAAAAATTAGCCAAAAATCCTAGGAAAAGAGGGAGAAATAGCCTTGGACTCACTTTTGGGTTAGGATTATAGATTGTCTAAACCAATCATCTTGTATGATTTTTATCTCCCAAATGAAAAATCCTTTTTGCTTGATTCTTATTCCTTGTGGTGCCTAACACAATGTAGAAAATTTAAAAGCTAGAATCTCACCATTTGGTGGCTAGAGTAGAAAGTTATGGCTAGTTTACTCCATGACTGGTGTTAGCTTCAATGGCAAGAAAGGGAGGAAATTCTTTCTTCACTCCAAGTGAGATTTCCACTTGTTAAATGATATTTACCACTTGGCAAGTTTGCTAAGCCACTTGGCATGGTGTGGGCCCTATCATAACATGTCAAAGTTGTCCCAAAACTTTTCGAACCATCTTGATTTTTATGAAAAACTTAAAAAATTCATAGTAATTCACTCGGACCTAAAAAATTACACCGTTTGCTTTAAAATTCATATTTTAATCCCTTCTACTTGCTCAAAAATTTTTGTGGCTGAATTCCTTCGATAGTGTAGTTGTTAGACTACCTCGATTTGAATTGCAACCTTGATAGTTATGAGAATTTCCAAATGACATTCGATTCCAAAAATTCTTTCACCATTGGACTCAGTGTAATTTTTGAGCTTCAAGATCCACAATCTTTGGGTCTGTTTGGGCACATACCAGGTCAATACCAGGCTAAAAAACTTTTATTGCACTGGGTGTAGCCTTTCCATCCTAAATGAATTGTTGATTTTACTAAATTTTTAAATTTT
>CANXYI011185115.1:0-10223 GCA_948208565.1 Hura crepitans
AAAACTAAAACCCTTAGCAGGTGCTAATTCCTTAGTTGATCGATTAAACCATCCAATGGGAGTCTAACTGATATGGGCTAATTCTTAATTACCAATTACTTTATACAGTTATAGGTGATTTCTATTGTTATGACACCATTCATGTATTACAATTATGGGCATTTGTGCACTTATGCATATTCCCCAATTATAGGTCACTTTACGAGCAAAACACTATTTATTTGGTTAACTTCATAATTTTCATTCTCAAGTCGTCCCCATGAAATTATCCATTCTATTTATATCAATAATTTTGCATAGTTGTTATTGTCATTTCCACATTTTCATATCATCATTATTATCACATTTAATTGCATTCTCACATCTAAAACATTCATGTGCATGCACTCATAGCATGCCATACTTCCATATCAAAAATGATCACTTCCACACGCCATGTACACTTAATATACATGATCACCTTTAACCTATACAACACATATTCTTATTTTCTTTGTATTAATCATAAATAATATATTATTTATTTTTATTTAATCAATGTCCCTAAAATTACCTAACATAACTTTTATATATTACACTCAATCATTATTTTAATTACTCAACAATTTCCTATTAATTATCATCTATTATTACTTTGATATTTAATTTGTCACATATAAGTTTATTTACTTTTATTTCTACTCATTATTCTATGCTACATTTACTTAAACAAATAAATTTCATTACTCAAAAAATATCATTTTTTAATAATTGCAAATTATATTCTAATATAATACTATTTTTATCTAATAATTTCCTTAAACTACACATATACTTTTATACATACACATGTGACTTTTAAATACTCATTTATTTAATCCATATATGCAAATAATGATTTAAATATTCATCTATTTAATTAATTTCATATCTTGGTAATAAAATCACACATTAATATTTTTCATTTCCTTAACTACCTTAAATATTTATTTTATTCAGTCTTATTTTATTTCATTTTATTAAGATTATTTTCATTCTTAAATATTATTCCACATATTAATTATTAATACCACATATCATTATATAATTCACATAAACACATTTATTTATACTTTTGCACACTTAAATTAGTTATTTAATTATGACTATATACATATATCATAAATTCTTTCATGAACGCCATAATTTATTTATTTTATTTTTCATCATTTAATTAATCTTACCATAATAATACAATTTAAATTCATATAATTTAATTACTAATCGTACATATATAAACATTATAATTCATTATCATACTTAATCATTTATTCCAAACCATTATATATATATATATATATATACCCAAAAATTAATTTATTCATCTAAATAAAACTTTTTATAACTTAATGCAAAAAAAAAAATTATTATACCTAATTTTTACATACTACATATATCAAAATTGAGCATCTGATTATCTTATCCATTTTTTCTTCTCTCTTAATACTATTTTTAATCTTAAATTTTTCATACATTAATTAACACATAATTCAAACCTTAACATATATACTTCATAAAATCTTCTAACTTAGCATCATTACACATATATATACATTCTTTATACCATTTTACATATGCACTTAATAACTTAATTTGTCAATATTGTATTCCATCTAACCTCATTTTAATCATACTTTTACTCATAATATCCCATTAATTTCCATAATTTCAATTAACATATACTTAATCAACTATTTCAACACCAACATAAATAACTACCTTGTAACCATATATAATAAATTTACTCATTTCTTCTATATTAATAAACCAAATAATTAAATCATCTTATACACATTTATACTACTTAATCATGCCTTATCCATGCATTAAGCATAACATAATCACATAATCAAACAATTTTCGTACACATACAAATATAATTGAAATTCAATAATCATAAAAATAAGCATATATTTCATTAAATTCACTTACTTATGAGTTTATTTGCCTCTAAATTTTCCTTTTACACTATTGATTTGCTCATCTCATGCTCACCACCAAATTTCACTATAAACATGATGTAATTTTTTTTATTAGAAAAATTCATACCTCTCCAAATTCCAAACCTACACTAGAATCACTTATTTTGGTTCCCAAAATAACCTAAAAAATTAATAAAGCTTAAAAAAAATCTAACTTACCACCATATGGAATTTAAGCCTCTAAATTCTCTATACTTGATTTTCTCTAAATATTCCTTGTTTTGGCTTGTTTTTTTTATCATTTTTTAGGCTTTATAAAGGTGTTAGATGAATTCTACACCTTTGGTTTGGGTTTATATGTGCATTTTTGTGGGGAGGAGAGAGAAAATATCATATTTATGGTGGAAGAAGAAAAATTTTGAGTTTGAGTGGTGGGAGATGAGGATGATACTAAGAATTCTCTATATAAAATCTAAAGGTTTCCACCCCTTTTATACCCCTCCCTTCAATGACTAAGATCAATTCAATTAAAATCTAATGGTTAAGATTATTTCAATGGTATTTTAGTGCATAAAAATTTAATTTTATTTATATATGCTTCAAAAAATTTCATTATTGTTACCAAAAATTTAAAAAATACTTTAATTAGTGGCTCCAACAAATTTGGTAATTTTTGACTAAGCAAAACCCACTGAACAAATAAATCACCATTTTAATTAACTTAAATAAATTATTTCCATTGGTTCGAAAATTCCAACCTTAGTACCATTATCTTAGTTAGAATTTTTAACCATTAGGTCATGCTATTTTTAGATTTTTTGAGCTAATTTCAAATACTTTATCATTCAGCTAAATCCAAGTTACTATTCACTAAGACATTGCAATTCAAATTTCTTTTGCTTATTTAACCACTTAAGTGACCTCAAAAGGTTCCCAAAATTTACCACACAATATCTTTTAATTAATACTTATTTTTGGTATAATAACCCAAGCTGGGCTTAAGGTGGTACTATTCATAGCCCGGTGTTATTATTCATTGAGATCGAGTCCTGAATCTTATTCATTTCAAACTTATGCATTCTTTTCATGTTATTTTCATGTTTTTACCTCTTCCATACATGTTCCACTTATTAAGAAGCCTTAAATTACACTTTTCTAGAATTGCTCCTGACAATTTAGAAAATGACTGTTATATCCCTCAAAGAAAATTCGCTCTACTGTTCACACCAACCAACTCTACTTGATCCATATATCAATTTTATTCTCCATAGTTTGCTTTACTTATCACACTATATGTTAGTAAATTTGACCAAAAGTTGAGGCATGACATGTTTGCCTCCAGGTGAAGATAGGCTCACTAAATATGAGTGTCTACTTACCTTTAGGTTGGTAAGTTGCAGATGGACCGAACTAAATCTAGTGATATGTCTTAAAGAGTTTACCAAACCAAATCTAATGATAAGTCTGAAGGAACTAAATCTTGACCGAACCAAATTTAGTAATGAGTCTGAATAGGCTGGCTGAACTGAATATGGTGATGAGTCTAAATAAGCTGACCAAACTAAATATGCTGATAAGTCTAAAGATAGTCTAATATTATGGACCGAATCGAATCTAGTGATAGGTTTAAAAATAGTCTGATGTTATAGGCCAAACCAAATTTGGTGATAAGACTAAAGAAGCTGATCAAACTGATTCTAGTGATAAGTTTGGAGAAGTTGAATATTGACCAAACCAAATTTAATGATAGGTTTGGAGATAATCTAATGTTATGGATCGAACCGAATCTGGTGATAAGTCTAGAGCAATGGTCTAAACCAAATCTAGTGTTAAGGACATTAATATCATGTAAGTATGTGTGTAACATCATGTGCATATATGTTGTGTGTGATCTAAGTGCATGATTGATACATGAGTTAGAAGCTTAAATGTATTTAGGCATGTGGCTATTCTATATAAGTGTACATGACCTATATGATTAAGAGATGTGCATGTGTGAATTGTTATGGTATGATATGTATATAGTGCCTTGCATGGGTGAGTTCATGCTTTAGATTAATGAGAATTCTATATGATTTATGAATGAATGTAATTTTATCTTGAATGATGTGCATATGCATGTTACTTCTCTTTTATGTTCTTAAGCTATGTGAGCTATATAACTGATATATGGATAAGGTGCTTGTACCAAATAATGAATGCATGTTTACACTAATGCCTGTAAACTTAATGAATGTGTATATATGTTATGTGCCTGAAGCTTGTGACTACATATTAGATGCATTAATGCTTAATTAATGCAAGTATATGAATGAGCTAATACATGTGCAAATGTATGAATGTATCCAGTGATTGGTGATATAATATTTTCATAAATGAATGAATACACTCTCTCCTATCTTAAATGAATGAGTGTTAAAACATGATGGTGATTGATTGAGATTATTCTAGCAAATAAATATGGTAATTGAGTGAATGAATGAATGAATGATATGTGTGTTAGTTCCTAATCTTTTCTAGATGAAGGAACATAGCAAGGTATGTGTTTTTGCTATGGAATATGAATGAATGATGAATGCATGTAAGATAGCTATATGATGAATTTAACTTTTTCCTTGATAGTGAATAAACAATGGATGAATGGTGAAGGCATTAATTGATGAATGCATCTTTTCTTATGATGAATTAATAGTGAATGTAGATATATGTTGAATGATGAATGCATCTTTTATTATGATAAATGAATATTCTTCTTGTGTTAGAGGTATAATAAATGCAAATGTATGTTAAATGATGAATACATCTTTTCTCTAAGATGGATGAATGAATGCTATGATTGAGGGATGATGAATGTGGATGCATGTATAGGCAAATAGGTGTCTATTCTTATAATGGTTGTATGAATGAACCTATTTTCTAGTAGATGGATATATGGGCAACTATGTGTCTAAATGTATGAAATAGTGCATGTCTTGTTATTAAGATTATTCTCCTCTCAGACTTATCATAGGAAAAACTTGGGTTTGATGAAAAGTGAAGCTGTGAGGTGGTAGGCTAGGTTGGGGTAATGTGAATGAGATGTTCTATAAAAAAATAGGTTAAGTCAAGGCAATGAAAAGGAATGATAGGTTCCATGAAGAAAGAGAAGGGCAAGTCAGATAAAATGTGCCATAAAGGTGGTGCAGTAAAATGTCAACTCATTATGGGAAGAATCTAATGAAGGATGCATGATTAGGATGAACAAGTGATTAAGCTTGCAAATTTATGCAATTGCATAGTATGGTAGCCTTGTTATTAGCTAATCTGAAGATTTTCCAACTAAATATTTTCTTTTAACCTTTAATTTTTTCCTAGACCACCTTTTATAGGTTTTCAATTAAGTGAGGTGTGCTTTAACTTTTGCTTAGGCTGCCCTTTGCAAATTTTCAACCTAACGAGCTTCTTTTTCTTTTTTTTTTATTTTTTTCTTTTTTGTTATTATTTTTTAAATTAGATTATCCATATTTTGTTAAAAGCCTGGATCTAGTTCTGCTGTGTTTGATCAACTAAATCTAGACTTGTACCTTCGAAATGGCTAGATATGTTTCAAAGCTCTTGTCATAGGAGATTGATGGAGTTTTTCAGCTCAATAAGTAGTTTGCTACAGGTGCTAGCTTTATGCTCCTCAATGCTTTGAATCCTTGGTATTTGATCTTTCTGAGTATTACATTAATGATATCCTTATTATTAGCCAATTTGAAGATTTTCTAACTAAATATTTTTTGTCAAATTTCCCTAACTTTTTCCTAGGCTCATGCTCTTCATTGATCACCCTAGCAAGAATTAGAAAACACTCTTTTTTTTTTTAATAAGGGTAACCATATTTGAAAAGAGAATGCTCAATTATTTTAGGCTTAAGATAAGGTTTTTAGAGTTTAGAACCTTATAACCTTTTGATTTTTTTAAGCAGGAAGTAAAAAATGTTTATTGTTTTAGAATTGTTCCTGAGTTTTGAAGAAATAGATTGGAAATAACTCTTTTTTTTTAAAACACTTGTTGAATTTGGACCTCTTTTATTGAAGGAAAAAAGCATCCATTTTGGCTTATTTGTCACCAATTGTTTTATTCTTTTTGTCTCTCATCGTACATTTAGGGATATTTCTCATGCCTTACTAGGAAAGATCACATCTTGAGCTTTAAAATTGTGTGCAGTAGTGGCAAGCCATTCTTAGAAAAATCATATACTATTTGTGATCATGTTTGTTCCTTTTTTTTAAATCTATTAACTCATATTCAAGAGTATCATGCTATACAATTAACAAGGTGAACAAAGATACTTATGAAAAGCTAGAACAATGTTTTATTAACCCTTAATTGTTCCAACATAATAGAAAGGAACACATAGAAAAGAAAACATAGGCAATCTATCCTATCTTTATTTGATCCTTCCATATCTTTGATTAGCATGATCTTGTAATAGGTTAACACTTGGCTCATGGGGTGGTAGACCGAATTATAGGAAAAGAGAACCTTATGAGGGATGACAGTGAGGTCTAGTGATGGGCGATCTTTAAGATTAGGTATTACACCATGGTCTATAAGGTCTTAGATAGCTTGACATAGGGCTTTGCAGTTGTTATTTAGGTGGCTAGTCTTTTGGTGATAAGCACAAGATAGGTCATGGCGATGGTTAAGTGAAAGTGGTGAGAAATGGTTTCCAAGGATTAAAGGCTAAAAGAGGTTTTCTTCCTTCAACTCCTTTTGCATTGTGGACAAGAGCTTATTTAGATGAATAAATCAATGGGAAATCTTTCTTAGCCTAGTCACTTTGTTATCACTTATCCCTATGCCTATCGGGTTCCTTAGATCACCTTATTATTAGACTTCTTGAATATTTTCTTCTATGAATGCTATTATCCTTTGTTCAAGTGCTTCCATTACCTTACTCATCATGCCTTTAGTCAAAAATTGGCTCTCACCTCTGGTTTGAAGTTTGGTTGCCATTTTGTAGAGTGTTGAAAAAGAAAGGGGGTGAGGCTTTTTTTTTCTTAAAAGAGCTTGAGTGAAGAATAATCTTTAGAGTTAGCATGATACAGTTGTTAATATGATATGATGCATGCTTCAATCATTATGATGTTATGTTATGCTTAACATGCATCAGTGATTATAAGATTAAAGGTTAGTTATACATGTGATATGTATATGATGTGCCTAGACATAATGTGATTGCAAATGTATATGGATATTTGATGGATGTGAGGTTTACATTTTAGCATGCCAAATGTATGCATGGGTTGTAACTTTCATTATTCAAATGCTTGTTACACTTATATGGGTAAGATGGTAAAATATGAATGATGGATAGTATATAAATGCAAGGGTATATGGGTGAGGTTGCATGTTATTCTTGTTAATGTGATATAAGTGCATGTATGGATGAATATTGCATGACTAAGTCTAAATAGTATGCATGAAGTTGTGGGATAGTGTTGTGCATGTATATAAGATGGTTCGTGATGTAAGACAGATGTTAGTGCATGTACAACTTATGAAAACTGTATGACATGTGTATGATGGGTTTGTGCAAGATGACAATGCATGAATAATTATTTCTAAGTTATGATGTGAGCTAAGTACTTGCATTATAATGCATGTGTGTTTTGTTGTTCATGGACAAGTGAGTCTTTTAAGCATATATGTGGATACTCTTATGATGAATGATGATGCTTCACATGTTAGGGCATTTATGGGTTTATTATATAAGATGGAGGTACATAAAATGTATGCCTAAAGGTATATTCATGATGCATGTGGGTGTGATGATATATGCATGGTTTTGTCTAGATACATGTGAGGGTGTATGCTTGAGAATATGAGATACACATGTGAGGTGCTTATTCCTTAGGTGTTATGGCATTTGTGTTATATATGCCTACATGGATGGCTAATGTATAGGTTAGGTTCAAAGATCCCATCATATGCTAGTGTGAATATACCTATGTGAAGTAGGTTTATAATGTATACAACCTAGGGTGTTATAGATCAATGATACTTGATTAAGCCTAAGCCTAAGTAGTATGAATGGGGTAGTGTTGTTCATGTGTAACATATGTTGATGTATGAATAAAAGCCTATAACTTTAGTGCATGTGCATGATTCATTGTTCCTATTAATGCCTAATATATGTCTCATGTATTAATGATGTTATAAGAACAAATATGATGCATGTATATGTGTAGATGTATGGTACTGATAATTAGTGCATGGATAAATCATAAGATACTTGAGTAAAAGGTTAATGGGCCTTTTCAAGGTGAAAGTCTTTGATACATGGTTAGTATGCCATTTGCTAGTGTGAAGTGTACTTAATGCATGAGTATTTAGATGGAAATGTAAAATTTAATGAGATACAAAAAAAGATACAAAGTTTTATGTCATATAGTAGGTATAGTGTTATGTCTGTGCATTAAAGCATGATATGCACATCGAAAATAAGAAGGATGTAATGTTTATGTTATGTAACAGGTACAATATAATGTTAAAAAAGGATACAAGTTAGGGTGTATAAGGATAAACACAAGCAATAAGCCTTCTAACCTTATTACTCCTACACATGTGGTCTTAGTCATTCTTCTTAGGTGGGTTTACCTAAGCATCATTGAGGGATGCATAAGTTCGAATATAGGCTTAGTTAGGCTCAATGACCTCTTGTATTTAAAGTGCATGCAAGGATAATGGCCTATAATATTTAAGTTTTATTTGAGGTGAAATTAGATTGGGACCATTCTAGATAAAAGGCACAATGGGCTTGGCCCCACTTCATATAAGGTTAAATGTGATAGACCCATATAGCAATCACAAAACTTTTAAGGTCATACAACCTAAAGGAAGTTGCTAGGCTTAACTATATAGGCTCGTGGTTTGGTGAAAAGGCTTATTAGCTTCCACAAGAGGAGGTCCCTCCTAACGAGTCTTTGTAATTAAGGATAATAGTGATCGATTAGTTCACCTTTTCATGTACCCAAAGGCACAAGACTTGTGAGTGATTGATATGTTAGCACTTCTCTAATCTTGACTGATAAATGGAGTCATGGTTTATAACACCATCTAGGGTAAAAGGGACACAAGTTATATATAGATTACAATGCATAGGATTGATAAAAATTAGAATATTAGATGGCATATTATTTAGGCACTTTTAGATTTAGATTCTCAGTCCCCTAGCAGAGTTACCACTATAGAGAAAATATGTATTTTTACTGAGGATAAGAGCTGTTTAGTGTTTTGGGAGTCACCACCTGGCTGCTACACTAGGACGTCTAATCTTTTGTACTAGAAAGGTTCAAAATTTAGATCTTATTTATGCCTTAATAATATGCTTTCCTTGTATATTGTAATGTTTAACAATCCCATATTAAGTAAGCATGTATTATATTTAAAGTAGTTATGTCACCTTTTCATGTGTAAAAAGTAAATTAGTAGTATTTAATGCATACAACAAGTATATTGTACATCAAGAAAGTAGTTTATTAATTAATTATGGTATAACCTGACAATTACCTATAATTCCATAGGAATTAGTGGTAACTACCTTACTCCCAACTCCCATCTCTAGGAGATTGCTCTTTATTAAAATACATTTGATGTGACTTTTGATTAGGGAAAACTTAAAACCATTTTATTAAGAAAACACAAATTAATTATATAAAAAAACCATTTGAAGTGAATTTAGGCATTTGGCATGTAAAACAAGTTGTTAACTACTTATTACAACCTAAAATAAGCTAAAAGATATAATAGGTAGAAAACTAAAGGAAATAAAATAGAGCACTTAATTGGTCCTATTTGTATGACAATAAGATCGTTTGGACTTTGTGAAGCTCTAGCATGTGTCCATGTGGACTACCACTTATAAAGGTTATTATGTCTGTTCAAACCTATACTCTAATGAGAAAGGTCACTTGCATACAACTCAAAGGAAAAGGTTAATGATACCAAATAAAGGATTCATAAAGACTTAAAAAGAGGATGAGAAATACAAATACGTGTGAAAACTAGAATTCAAAGTAAACACTAGCATGGATTATATTCCTCATGAGAGGGAGTTCATGTAGACTACATAACAAAATAAACATGCCTAACACAAATATATCCATGCAAACTATGTCGCACCCCCCTACCCGTCCTGCCTGAACCGGTAGGGTGTGCCACTACTGCCTATCTGTAATCCAGGAGTAGCACCATCAGGCGTTACCGGACATTTAAAAACATTCGGGCAGCATAACGGCTGCCCTGTTACCTAAC